>CAUYUJ010003926.1:0-2500 GCA_963575745.1 Prorocentrum cordatum
TCAGCATCATCATTATCATCATCAGCAGCATCATCATCGTCATCATCATCATCGTCATCATCGTCATCAGCAGCATCATCTTCTTCATCATCATCATCATCACCGCCATCATCATCATCACCATCATCATCATCACCATCATCATCATAGGCTTGCCCCCTCCTCCCCCCACGCCCTCCTCCTCCTCCTCATCCTCTTCCTCCTCCTCATCCTCCACCTCCTCCTCCTCCTCCATCCCCGTCCCTCCTCCGATCCTCCCCTCCGCTCATCATCAGCAGAATCAGCATCATCCACCACCACCACCACCACCATCATCATCATCATCATCATCATCATCATCATCATCATTCAGCATCAGCAGCAGCATCAGCACCATCACCATCATCATCCTCATCAGCACCAGCATCAGCATCAACATCAGCATCATCAGCATCATCCTCATCAGCAGCATCCTCAGCATCATCATCAGCAGCATCCTCAGCATCATCATCATCATCATCATCAGCATCATCATCAGGAGCAGCATCATCAGCATCAGCATCCTCAGCATCACCAGTATCATCATCATCATCATGATCATTATCATCCGCGGCAGCACCATTATCCACATCATCATCAGCAGCAGCAGCATCATACTCATCATCATCATCATCATCATCATCATCATCATCATCATCATCATCGTCATGATCATCATCATCATCATCAGCATCATCATCATCATCAGTATCCTCATCATCATCATCATCGTCATCATCAGCATCACCACCCCCACCACCATCCTCATCATCATCAGCATCATCAGCATCATCATCAGCATCATCAGCATCATCATCATCATCATAATCCCCGTCCTCCATTTCCTCCTGTTCCTCTCCTCCTCCTCCTCCCCCTCCTCCTCCTCCTCCTCCTCCCTCCTCCTCCTCCTCCTCCTCCTCCCCCTCGCCTTCCTCCTCGTTCTCCTCGTCCTTGTCCTCCTCCTCCTCCTCCTCCTCCTCCTCCTCCTCCTCCGCCTCCTCCTCACCACACTCCTCACACTCCCCCCAGTTACCCCCCTCCCATTCCCCCGCCCTCCCCTTCCCGTCCTCCTCCTGCTCCACCTCCTAGTCCTTCCACTCCCCCTCCTCATCCTCTTCCTCCTCCTCCTCCTCCTCCTCCCTCCTCCTCCTCCTCCTCCTCCTCCTCTTCCTTCTCCTCCTGATCCTGTTCCTCCTCCTCCTCCTCCTCATCGTCCTCCTCCTCCTCCTCCTCCTCCTCTTCCCTCCTCCTCCCTCCTCTTCCTTTCCCTCCTCCTCCTCCTTCTCCTCCTCCTCCTCCTCCTCCTCCCTCCCTCCCTCCCTCCTCCCTCCTCCCCCCTCCCTCCTCCTCCTCATCCTCCTCCTCCTCCTTCTCCCTGTCGCACCCCGAAGCCAGTTTTGAGGGCGGGCCGGGCGTTTCACCTGAGACTTCCTCGCCATCTGTAATTCTGAAGTTAAAAATGGCAACCGTTTCACACACAGACGGGGAGCGGGTGGTTCTCAAAATGTTGCTCTCGCCTCAGCGCCGCGCACTTTCGTCTTAAATATTTGCAAGAGGTTCACGGGTTGCGGGCGGGACATTTTGAAATGTAATTCTCGCCTTAGCGCCGCGCACATTCGTTCTATCAAGTTGCAAGAATTTCACGGATTGGGGGCGGGTGGATTTGAAAATGTGCCTCTCGCCTTAACGCCGTGCACACTCGTTTTAAAACACGTATAGGAATTTCACAAATTGAGGGCGGTTCCTTTTCTAAATGTGGCGCTCGCCTAAGCGCCGCGCACATTCGCGTGAAAATCTTGCAAGAGTTTCACGGACCCCTATCATCAACGTACCAGAAATTGTGTTTGGGGAGGATTCATGAGCATGCGGGTGCCACAATTATCTTGATTCGCGGGGTGGAAATCCCAGGAATGGCGTTCTGGCACGATTCAAAATTGTCAGGACGCAGCAGTCAGGTTGATCCATGGCGTGAAAGCCCCGAGAACAAAGACTTGCCATGCTTCAAGGTCTTCAAACGGTTGTCTTCCAACGAGGCAGCCCCATCAATGGGAGTGAACCGTTGTAGGGGCCTATGTAGAGGGAGCTTGAAGGGAGGGTTAATTCCAAAATCGTGGATGATTCTTGGGTTTACACTGGTCCTCCTCCTCCTCCTCCTCCTCCTCCTTCTCCTCCTCCTCCTCCTCTTCCTCCTCCTACTCCACCTCCTCCTCCTCCTCCTCCTCCTCCTCCTCCTCATCCTACTCCTACTCCTCCTCCTCCTCATCCTCCTCCTCCTCCTCCACCTCCTCCTCTCCCTCAGCCTAATAATTGTCCTAATCCTCATCCTCACACCCCTCATCCACGTCTTCCTCCACCTCCTCCTCATCATCACCACCACCACCACCATCACCAGCATCATCATCATCATCATCATCATCATCATCATCATCATCATCATCATCAGCAGCAGCATCATCATCAACATCATCATCATCATCATCGT
>CAUYUJ010003926.1:7500-74442 GCA_963575745.1 Prorocentrum cordatum
TGGTCGAACACCCTATGATGGAACAGCCCAGCCATGGCACACATACACACATATATCTATATACACACAACCACACACACAAGCACACACACACACACAAACACATACACATAGGCACGCACGCACGCACGCACGCACGCACGCACGCACGCACGCACGCACGCACACACACACACACACACACACACACACACACACACACACACACACACACACACACACACACACGCGCGCGCGCACACGCACGCACGCACGCACGCACGCACGCACGCACACACACACACACACACACACACACACACACACACACACACACACACACACACGCGCACACACACACACAGAAGATGAAAATAACGTTAAAGAACTGGCACTGCACTCTGGCACAATCACACACACACACACACTGCGTGCATGCTGCCATCCGCATCCTCCTCATGTTCCTGCTTCCGTCCCCCCTCCTCCACGACTCCTCCTCCTCCTCCTCCTCTTCCTCCTCCTCCTGCTCACCACCTTTTCAAACCCCGCGCCTGAATGGACGACTGGGACATGCAACCCGTCGTCAACAGGCCCGCCACCGTACTCGAACCGCGGCAGAGGGGTGGAGGCAGGTGCGGTCGGCAGGTGAAGGTACCACTTGCGAACCACCTTGGACGAACGCGCTGTGATGGAACAGCCCTGCCATGGCACACACACACACACGCCAAGCGGCGTGTGCTGTGATGTGCTGCGATGTGATGTAATGTTTTGTGTTGTGTTGTGTTGTGATGTGATGTGATGTGATGTGATGTGCTGTGCTGTGCTGTGCTGTGCTGTGCTGTGCTGTGCTGTGCTGTGCTGTGCTGTGATGTGCGGTGTTATGCTGTGTCGTGCTGTGGTGTGTCGTGATGTGCTGTGTTGTGCTGCGATGTGCTGCCAGACACATGCACACACGCGGCCATGCTGCGCTGTGCTGCGCTGTGATGTGTAGCGGCATGGCATCTGGAGCCACTGGCTCCGTGCCTGGAGCGCCGGCCCTGGCCCACGTGTAGACGTTCTCGTCGTCCTCTCCCCCCCTCCCCCTCCCCCTCCCTCCGCTTCCTGCCTGGCCTTCTGCCACCTGCTTCCTGCCCTCTGCGTGGTCCCCCTTGCCCTCCTCCCCATTTTACACAAGCACGCACGCGTGGCTCAGACACGGTCTCTCACCCACCCGCGTTCCCACATGCTACCGTGAGCCTTGTGCAGAGTCGCGCAGTGCAGGTGCGCCCCATCACGCCACCCGGAACCGACTGACACCCACCCTCGCCGAGACAGCGCGCACACAGCACGAGCTGCAGGTAGCGCTTGGCCTGCAGCACCGTGGTTGTCTTGCGTCGGCTGTGTTTGTGCAAAGGCTGGGTCCACCAGTGCGGGGATGGGACCGGTCCTGGCGGTTTGGTGCTTCCAAGAGCAGCGTGCGGGTTGTGTATTTTGGTGTTGGGTGGCTGCACTGCGGACCGTGCCCCACCCGCGTACTTCCCCTCACCCACCGCCGCCTGCACTGTTTATTTGCCTTGGCGCGCGGCTTGGGCTGAGAAGGTGAGAAGATACGGCGTCCCGCACTTGGCGGGGGAACGAACGAACATACACACACACACACACACGCACGCACGCACGCACGCACGCACACACACACACACACACACACACACACACACACACGCACACACACACACGCACACGCACACGCACACGCACACGCACACGCACACGCACACACAGAAGATGAAAATAACGTTAAAGAACTGGCACTACACTCTGACACAATCACACACACAATGCGTGCATGCTGCCATCCGCATCCTCCTCATGCTCCTGCTTCCGTCCCCCCTCCTCAACGACTCCTCCTCCTCCTCTTCTTCCTCCTCCTCCTGCTCACCATCCTCCTTTTCAAACCCCGCGCCTGAACGGACGACTGGGACATGCAACCCGTCGTCAACAGGCCAGCCACCGTACTCGAACCGCGGCAGAGGGGTGGAATGCAAAGCACCAGTCAAGATCCATGTTCCTCTGCTATCCCCCTCGCTTTCGTATGTGGTGCACGTGACATTGATCCGATCTCAGGGCAATCAGGAAAATATGAGGAAAGAAATTAGAGGGCAGTGGGCAACGACGACTACAGGGATGACGGCGAAAATAACAATGGCAGCGATCAACCCTTGAAAAAGTGCTCCCAAAGGGCGAATAAATGATATCACGTTCAATGGCCAAGCCTAACGAACACAGACACCAAAAATTAATACAATCGTACATACACCCTTGAGAAGTCTGACCAGCATGCAGAAAAATCATACTGAGATAGGTACTAAGCGCCAAGACCCATTACGAAACAAAGACCTCAGATAAAACAGTAAAAGCATCGTTTGGAAAATTGATGCAAGGTTGCCACCGCACGCTGGGTTCAGCACGGCAAAGGTCCTATGGTATAACATGATCGCACTGGTAGGCACGCATGGCACCTCCTCCCGCCGATGGTAAGACAGTGAAGCACCTGATCCATACAAGCTTGCTACTACAACTGCATGGGATTGGAAAACCAAGGCTGCCAACGTCCAGCGTCAGCATCTGCACAGCCGTGAACGCATGCGCAAATTCTCCAGATGACAGAACCAGACTTCAGCACACGCCGAATCGGATTACCCTTCCACCGATTATTATACTCAGAAAAATCAAGCGCCAGGAACAGCTATCTAGGCTGTACGGAACGCGTGCAGGCTGCGCCGAGGGCAAATAGCCGCCTTCGCCACCGCCATTTACGCCATTGTCAGCCTCTCAATACCAGACGAAGGTCGAGGCCCCGTTCTGGCATGTTGATGGGCAAATATTGCGTGAATGCCGACCCCACGTCCCTAGTTCTAAAGCGTTCTCAAAAAGACACAGGCCGCGTCGCTGATTGGGAATGGTGCCCCCTCTTGGGAGCGGGCCACACTCATCTCTGATCATGATGATGATGATGATGTTGATGATGATGATGATGATGATGATGATGATGATGATGATGATGATGATGATGATGCTGATGATGCTGATGATGATGATGATGATGATGATGATGATGATGATGATGATGATGATGATGATGATGATGATGATGATGATGATGATGATGATGATGATGGTGGTGGTGATGATGATGATGCTGACGATGGGAGGAGCAGACTATATTGAGAGATCCAGGTAAGAGCGGAATCGATGGGAGGCCCCTATGTCAGGTCGGTCTGGGTGCGGGAGAGGAACCCCCACCCCCACATGTGGAACTTCAGACCAACTAGGACCGCGCGCGCGGGCCCTCCCCCCCCTGCGGCAGCTGGCAGTGGCCTCGCTTCCAGGGCGCCTACACCTACGCACATTCGCCATACTTGCAAAACGTTGACATGTAAGATTCATCATTGTGGGGGCTGGGGTCGGTTTCCCACTGTTCAAAACGACGAGGGCGGACAACTCTCCGCTGACCGTCGGCAACCCCTCCGCCGAATCTCGGGCGCAGCGGCATTGCCACCTTGACTGCCAGCCGGGGTTCGTTTGAATATCTCTCGGAGCCCTCTTGGCTTCCCGCTGGGAGTTGGCGGCGCGCAGAAGGGGGTAGGGGGATGGGGGAAGGCTTCTTAGAAGCACCCCTGCTTCTTAGAAGGCGCCGGCCTTACATTTACAAAGAAGGCCCGCGCCTTCTGAGAAGCTGGGGTGCTTCTAAGAAGCTTTCCCCCCTCCCCCTACCCCCCTCTGCGCGTGGCCAGGGGAGGGCACTCTCGGGCGGGTGGTCGCAGGGGGAGAGGAGGACGAGGAGGACGAGGAGGAGGAGGAAAAGGAGGAGGAGGAGGAAAATGAGGAGGCCAGAGGCTGTCTTGGGACAGCCTGACTGGGGGGCGAAGCAGCGGGCTCCGAAAGGGGGCCCTCTCGGGCCCCCTCCTGGAGCCAGCGGGGGCCCACAAGGGGCCCTGAAGAGCCTCCTTTTGGCCCAAAGGGGCCCCAAAAGGGGCCCCAAAAGGGGCCCATAAGGAGCCCCTTTTGGGGCCCAAAAGGAGCCCTAAAGGGGGCCAAAAAGGGCCCAAAAGGGGCCCTTGTCTTCGACCCCCCTTCACGTCGAGCCCGCAGCTATCAGCCGCCCGACGCTCTCGGCGGTCAGCTGGGGTGATTTTGTGCCCGCGCGGGCCTCAGCGGGGAGCCCTCCCCCCGGCACAGCCAGCTGGGGCGGCTCCGTGCGCACGGCTCGTGTCGGGGCCTCCGCAGCACCAAGCTCGCAGCCCCGGGATCGTCGACCCCGGTTCTAGCGACCAGGCGGTCTCCAGGGCGCCCCGCCAAACGGAGCTTGCTCACTCGTCGTGCTCGTCGTCCACATCACGCATGCCTGCTTGTGCTTTCCCTACTCGCGCTCCGCCCCTTCACGGGCCAACCTTTGGGTTTGACCAGGCCCCTGTGCTGCCCTCCAAACGAGGGCGTTTTATCCAAACGAAAGCATGGGGGAACAGAGGGAGGAGGAAGAGGAGGAAGAGGAGGAGGAGGAGGAGGAGGAGAGTCAAGATGATGGATGGTGGGGGGCCACGCGCACACACACACACAAAGTAACCGATTTGAAGCCGGAATCCGCAACTCCTACCTTTACCACACACACTCATCCGATCGCACGCACCACGACAGGCGACAGGCTTCAGGAATCCCCTTTTCAAAAGCATGTGCGCACATGATTGGGATAAGTATACCACTCGCGGACCAAATGCGTGAGATGATCGGCACGATGGTTTGCTTCACGATGCTCATGACTATACATATCCTTCCCGACCTTAGCATTTCGAACCCCATACTCGCAAGACAACGCATACATATCCCAAACAAAATGCCAACACGTGTGCGTACTTGCGTGTTTTGGCACCGCCACTTCAATGTGAACCACCGCATGTTAAGTGTCCCCGTCCGATTCGATCCTAACGCCTGGCATACACACATCCCAGACGGTATCCCTCTCACTGATAAGAGATAATCGTTGAGCCAGCTGTAACTGTTCTGCATACGAGGTGTCCTCATCATATCCAGCCGTCTGCTTCACTTCATGGGTTGAGGCGAAGCAGGACAAGTCCTTCCAATGGCGCAAGAGGTATTCTAAAAAACTGACGATCATAAGGTGCACGAAAAGCCTACCATATGTGGAGACAGGATGCATACCGTGGCCAGAATGATTCCCACCATTAATGCCCGAATATGTGCACATGGAGATTGGCCAGACTTTTGGGCTACACTACCTTCTCCCACCCGCAAACGCTTCACCCCCGAAGACAAACTCCAAGCACCCTCCTGACATAAGCATTCCGTTAAACTCGAACACTATCACAAAAAGAATACCCTGGCGAAGAGCCCAACCAAATGCAGCCGTTGTAAGTGCCGCAATTGTGAAAGGAGTCGTTTTCGGTGGAGCTCCCTGTGGGGCCCCAAGACCTGTGAGTGGTGTGCCGAATCGGGCGCGGGTACGCCAGGCGTAACGTGCCGCTGGGGCCTTCGGTGGGGTTCCCTATGGGGCCACCAAACGTGCGAAGGGTGTGCCGAACTGGGTGCGGGTCCGCCATGCACGAAATGTGTGAGGATGTGCCGAGTCGGGTGCGGGTACGCCATGCGGACTGTGCCACTAGGGCCGTCGGAGCAATTCCTGGTGCGGCCACGAGACATGTGAGCGGTGTGCCGAATCGGGTGTGGGTACGCCACGCGGAGTGTGCCATTAGGGCCTTCGAGTGGGCACTCTATGGGGCCGCTAGACGTATGAGCGGCGTGCCAAATCGGACGCAGGTACGCCATGCGGAGTATGCTTTAGGAGCTTTCGGCCGACTTCCCTATGGGGCCACAAGACGCGTGCAGGGGTGTGCCGAATCGGGCGCGGGTACGCCATGCGGAAAGTGCCGCTGCGGCCTTCGGTGGGGCTCCCTATGGGGCCACGAAACGTGTGAGGGGTGTGCCAAATCGGGAGCGAGTACGCCTTGCGGAGTGTGCCACCGGGGCCTTCGGTGAAGCTCCCGGCGGGGCCACGAGACATACATATGGGGGCGTGCCGACTCGGGTGGGGGCACGCCATGCGGACTGTGCAACTGGGGCCTTCGGTGGAGCTCCCTTTGGGGCCACGAAACGTGTGAGAGGTGTGCCGAAATCGGGCGCGGGCGTGCCATGCGGACTGGGCCACTGGGGCGTTCGGTGGAGATCCCATGGGGCCACGAAACGCGTGCGAGGTGTGCCGAAAAACAAAAGGGAGAGCCAGGGATGGGAGGAGGGAGGAGGAGGGGAAGGAGGAAGAGGAGGAGGGGGAGGAGGAAAGGGAGGAGGAGGAGGAAAGGGAGGAGGAGAGGGAAGAGGAGCAGAAGAAAGGAGGAGGGAGAGGGGGGAGGGAGCAAGACGAGGAGGAGAAAGTGGTAGAGCGCGGCGCTGCAGAGTCAAAACGAGAACCCAATACCACAGGATGATCGTGAAGCAGACAAATTAACGCTTGCAATGTCGGCATGAAATCGGCTCCCGGGCGTGAATATGTAAGCTCACCGTTACGAAAGACCCACCCTGATGCTGATGTAAATACAGCAGTTGTGAGGGTCGTTTTCGATGGAGCTCCCTGTGGGGTCACGAAACGTGTGAAGGGTGTGCCGAATCGGGCGCGGGTACGCCATGCGGACAGTGCCGCCGGGGCCTTCGGTGGATTCCCCTATGGGGCCACAGGGCGTGTGAGTGGTGTGCCGAGTCGGGTGCGGGTACGCCATGCGCACTGCGTCGCTGATGCCTTCGGTGGAGTTCCCTATGGGGCCACGCAACGTGCGAGTGGTCTGCCGATTCGGGAGCGGGTAAGCCATTCGCAAAACGTGTGAAGGGTGTGCTGGATAGGACGCGGATACGCCATGCGGAGCGTGCCACTGGGGCCTTCGGCGGAGTTCCTTAAGGGGCCACAAAACGATGCCGTGGGCAAATACTCCAGATGACTCTGTGTTTCGAAAATGTTTCTCAGCTGCATAGCTAGCCTGAGCTCGAATAAAGTAGAGAAAACTATCATCATATCTTGAATAAGTAGCAGAGTACAAATAGTTGTTGGGTTCCTCAGGTAGCAGACCGACCTCGGACATCTGAATATTTGACACTAGCGCTCCTGATGATTTTCTGTCGATTCCTGTGCCGAACAGCCCTGTAGCTCAGCTATAGCTCGAGTTAAATTAAGACGACCGACAGCATCTCTTGAACAGCTGTTCCGTCCCAGCTCTGGTAGCAGACCGATCTCAGGCATCTCGATGCTTGAGACTCGCGTTCCTGAGGGGTTCCTTTCGATTGCTGTGCCGGCCAGCTCTGTAGCTCATCTACAGCTCGAGTTAAGTTCAGGAAAGAATTTAAGATATAGTTTTATTCATATATATATATGTATACATACATACATACATACATACATACATACATACATACATACATAATATAGACAGGGGGAAGAAGAAAGAAGAGAAAGAGAGAGAGAGAGAGCACCAAGATGACACTGAAAAGCCGATCCCGCCCACATGCTTTTTCAAAGTAATATCCACCGGATCGACCTGAAATTAAGATGGCGAGCGGGAATAAGATCGAATATGGGGGAAAAACTAGAACTCTAGCGAATGGTCAAATTTCGCTAACATGAATTTAAAAAGGCCCAAAAAAGACAAAACATCACTCGAGATTGTTCGGGCCAACTAGCCCACCAGCGCGCAGGAATTACTTTCCAGCTTCGCCGCTTTGCTCTTAGGAAGTTGCGGGTTACACTAAAGATGGCCTCGCAGAGGCTTGATAAGCCTTCGAATTCAGTGTTCACGGTAGAATATTGGGGGGAAGGCCAGACGCCTTCGACTTGATCAGCACCCAATGTTTTTGGTCTAGAAACGCAAGGCTCCTATATATCGAATGGGACGCCGCTGCCTTGATCAATCCCTCCTGCCACCAACATGCTCCTGCTTTATCCTGATCGACGTCACCGCCGAAAGCGCCCCGAAGGACATATAGGTCATACTCGTGTAGCTCATGTGTTCTATCATACTCAATGTCTCTTGCACGTGCAATGTGGGTTAATTCATCCGCCCTCTGCTTTCCCCCCGATAGACATGTTTACCTATGTTCCCTCCGACCGTAGCTCCGACAACATTGAACTCGTTATGTAAACCGTGAAACTAATTCTGAATCTCCGCAATATGCTTGTCATATCTCCGATGTCGAATCTTCCACTCCCCATTCAGCCACATGATGGTGGCCATGTTATCGCATTGGATCTCTATCGGCATCCCTCGGGTCAAACCCTGCTCATACTCAGTCCAATCCGTCGCCGTGGCAAACACATGTGCGAGTCTCTTGGCGGGTGTTGTATTACATGTGCGTGTGCCCCCTCCTCCTCCCTCGAATACGGGCCCCCTTTTCTTCTGTTTTCCCATCCTGCAATGCTTATCAAAAGCGAGTCTCGTCTTCTAAAGAATATGTTGAACCCATGCACACCGAGTTGCCCCATCATGCATCATGTGTTTCCAGCACTCGCCCCCTCGAAAGCTTTCGAATGAATCATGCCGCGATGTCTGCCCCATCGCATTATTCGAATGAATCCTTCTCGGTTGTTCCGTCACCGCGGGGTCACTCCAGTTTTTGCACAACATTTTGATTGTCTGGTTATACTATTCTCTTCTCTCTTGCCATTTCTTCATACAATGGAACATACACACACTCGCCGTCATGAAACTGTAGCAGGCCCCACGTTTCTCCTCCTGAGTTGTCCGCCACGCACACGCATTCTGTGGGAGCTCACCCCCATCCGCTGTCCTCAAGAGATCGCAACAATCGTTATTCCAGTCCCATTGTTTCTGCAGATATCGCCCCACCAGGCTCTGATGTTTTCTCGAAACTTCACCCTCGCAAACTTAGACGCCCTCACATTGAAACTAGGCCATGTTCCACCGTCTTTCTCCCTCAGCCCCACTATTTTGATCAAACATCGACCTTCAAAATTGTGCATATCCTGCAAAGCTGCTTTGTCAATGCCCGGGCCCCAGATACTATATAAGAATGTTCTTTGGACCTCACTCACATACTTATCCATTTCACTGTCCACGGCACCGACCTGCAGGGATACATATTGAAATCCTGCAAGAAAACCTGTTGGGCTTTCTGGATACGGCATTGAATATCCACATGTGATCTCATGTGCACATGCAACTTCACTCCAAAGAAAGCAATATCCTGCACACGTGAGATGAAAAGCGTCTCAGACAATTCGCGCATAGAAGATTCAGGCACTCTTGTCCTGGACCACGACGCACGAAAGTGAACCACGTGACCCCCCAAAGAAGCATGCTGAAGATTACCCGATGATGATGCACGATCTTCTGATACTCGCCGTCTCTTGACAGCTGGGCGCCTCAAACTGGCAGGCACGTTGATTTCTAAAGGCTGGCTATCAAAGTTCTTTCCGCAACGGCCAACTCCGAAGACGTTGGCTTCCACTCGTAGCCCCATTTCTTTATCACAACCGTAAGTTCACTCATCATCAATGATATCCTCGAGTCTGGCTCTCCTCGTGCATATATAAAGAAGTTGTCCGCCCAAACAGCGTGACTAAATATCTGCGCAACCTCCCCCTCGGGCAATTGTACGTGGCCTTCCCCCACCTCCAGACTCGAATCGACCTCTGGCGAACATGACCGTGGCCTCTCAATTGCGCAACCCATCCCTCGCCCCTTCCACGATCAGATCGTCGGTGAAATCATGGCAATGGTCACTAACACAGCAAAATATGGCTTTCCACTCCTCCCGCGCGATCACAAGTGTCCCAAGATACCTCATGACACGTTGTGCTGTGGAACGTCGCCGCCGCTGTGTTTCTCAGAATCTGCCCCAATATCGCATACTGGAACGAAAAACGCGAAGTAGTGCTCAGAATACGAGAGAGCTTCTTTCGATATCAGCTTGAAAACTCGAAACACATGTTGTTCTCAGCGTTATACAACATGGCTTCCGCCAAGTGCTTCGATTGCAAAATCATAGATACGGACCTGAGAATTCGACAGGCCGGCGCGCAATAACCTACTAGGTGCAAAAAAAAGAATGGAGATGCGCAGCGTGCTTCCTGCTTCAGTCAAGTGCACGAGACCATTGTCAGATCGAAGAATGCACCCCAAAGGCCGACGGTTCCCCCACGTCTTTTTGGCAGTGAAAATGCAGCTACGGACCTGAGAATTTGACAGGCAAACGCGGCAGGCCGCTTCACGTTACAAAAATAACGGCTCTTGCAACGAACTTTCAAAAGCTCTCTCCTTCGACTCTGAGAACTCTCACACGTGGAAGGAGCTCTACGACGTTCCCGGCAGTGACTAGGTTGACGGTTCACCGCCGGTGCCAGTACCTCGTAGAGCTCTTCGTCATTGATGAGCTAGAGGAATTCCGGCGCGAGGTGGAGCTAGTTGGTCGACCCGGCCAGAAAGGACAAATGTGGTAACTTTGACTCGGTTTTGCGAAGATTTGAAAGATATTTGACACTTCATTTTGAGAACCAGATTTTTTTGCACCTGTAGTGGGTTATGACGCGTGTGCCTGTGAAATTCTCAGGCCCATAAGTGCAATATTACTGTCCAACCACTTGGCGAAACCGATTTTGGATAAAAACGAAAAAAAAATGACTCTTCGAATTTTTCGGCTCTCGCTTCAGAAGCTTCCTTCACGTGTTTCGAGGAGCGCCGAGAAGAGAGCTCTACGAGGTCCCCGGCGGTAACCTGGTTGACAGTTTACCGCCGGATCCCAGTTACAAAAATAGCGGCTCTTGTAACGAACTTTCAAATCTCTCACGCTCTTCTGTCGATGAGCAGAGGGATTCCGGGGCATTGGAGCTAGTTGGTCGACCCACCAAAACGGACAACACGATGACTTTGGGTCGGTTTTGCTAAGAATTGAAAGATATTTCACGATTCATTTTGAGAAACCAGATTTTTGAGCAATGCACTTGAATATAAGCTCTGTTGTCAGAGCAGACTGCTCTGCAAATCTTTCAGAAGAGCATGATCGTTTCTGAGTTATCTTCGAGCACTTTCCTCCTCTCGCTCACTCTGCTCCTTCACGCCTTCTTCCTTAAAGTCGCACCTCGCGCGTGCGAAATTCGGGATTGCCCCGCCGGCATGCCATTCGTGTGTATCACAAGGAAGCTCTACGAGTTCCCGGCGGTAACCAAGGTTGGCGGTTCTACAGCCTCCCATTTCGCTCGCCTGATCCGGGCGGACAATCTGGCAACCTGGGGTTGGTTTTTCGGAGAGCTCCACGAGGTACATCTTTCTTGACACACATAAATGTTCGTGACAGAACAGTGATCATCGAGAATGGTATCATTTCAAATTTCATATTTATATTTTCTATGTCAACATACTATCCCTTTCTCGACGTCAAATGATAAAACGGAATCTAGAATGCTCATATTATGACGCAGAGCTTCTGGTAGCATGCTACGTGTAGAAAGGAAACCATGTCTCTATAAAAACCATCAAATTTCTATATTAAAGAGCCCAAATCCATTTGGTAACGTCTTGTTGTCCAAAACAAAGATATAAAAAAACAAAGAATATCATAACCTCAATCCACAAGCAATTTGCTCAGGTCAGAGCCATGTAACGTCCTCCTCGCGGTCATGCACGCGCGCGCACAGGGTCTCGCCCCATGGGCTACGCGAGCGCAAAACAACCCCGGGTCCTCAGGGGCCGCGCGCGCACGGTGCGTCGCCCCCAGGGCCGCTCCCGCACGCGATTTACGTCCAAAATCCGGAGAGCCAAGGAAGAGAACACACGATAGCTATGAAATCAAAGAATGTCACTACCACAATCAAAAGCGATTTGCTCAAGTCAGAACCGCCGGCGGTGCACCGTCAACCTAGTCACCGCCGGGAATCTCGCACAGCTCCTTACACTGGTCAGAGTGCTCAGAATTCAAGTAGAGTCGTATAATAAAGATTTTCGTAAAATCTTGATTTTACGATTTTTTCGATGTTAATATTGGCTCGGTTCCCAGAAGTCAACTCTAAAAAAGCGGGAACCGGCGGTAAACCGTCAACCTGGTTTTGTTTGTTTGTTTGGACTCGCGTTCCCAGCTGGGTGCAGCTGGGCGAGGACCGGTCCCGCAGAAGCACACGGGCAGCGCTAAGCAGCGCTTCGGCTGCCGACAATTCACATTCTGTGACTGTAGCTCCTTCGAGGAGCCACGCGGCCTCGGCCACATCCCTCCAAACGAGGGGCACGGCACTAGAAACAGCAAACTCATGCCCAGCAGGGAAGGGGCCCACGGTTCTCGCGGAAGCGATTCCTATCTCACTGGGATTGCACTGAGTATTGATTAAGCCGATCTGAAGCCAGAAACCACATCCTGATCCTTGCTGGTCAACCCCGCCATCAAAGCCTCCCCTGATAGCGAACGGTACGAGATAAGTTTCGAATGGATATAGATAACGATGAGTTCTGTAGAATGTGCGGCCATATCTGGCCTCATGCGTCAATTCATCCGCTCGTGTATTGCCCTCCCTGAATTCGTGTCTCCATATCTCACGCCCCAAGGCAGCAGGCCTCAGATTGAAACACGCGGCGAGCTCAAAGGTGCAATCAATCATGGCAGCTGTCCTCTTGCAGTAGCCACGATTCTCACATCTCCATTTACCCTGGAGCCAGGAGCAGATAAGTAGTGAGTCACCCTTGAACTCAGCAGCAAAACCCTCTGACGATATGTCCCACACAGTCGCGCGTTCCTGGATCATCGCATATCGTATTGCAAGCTTGGCGGACTCTTTGGGGTCATACTTGGGGTGCAGAGGGTTGGTCGCGGTATCGACCATCTCAGTATCGGCCTTCTCACGAGCCTCAGGGGAGCCTCGAGGTCCATTAGGAGAGCCCTTCCAAGACACCACAAAGTAATCATAGACCTTAGATTTGTTGTATTGTATAAGGAGTTGCTTCCATACCTCCAAGAATTGAACCCAATCACCCCGTACAGACTCCCACCACTTTTCCCCAAAGAACTGAATGTATGGGAACTGCCAAGACCGTCCGCCCACAGACACAGGGCCTCCACGAAGCCGTTTGCCCGAACTAGATAAGGCCCTGCTGCCGTGTTGTCGTAGAACCTCTGTTATTGTGTCGCGAGCCGTGACCCAGCCAACATTGTACATCATAAGCGCACGTCGGGAGTCTCGAAAGGCCCTCCTCCCCTTTGAGACGGCAAGCGGCTCGTCTCTGAGAGTGTGGGTAGCTCCCTCTCCAGAGGGCATCGGCTGTGAGCGGGCAATGGAACAGGCGACCTGCGAGCAGAGATCCTCCAGCCTCCTCTCCATGTCCGTACTCCTCCCCTCCGCCTCCATCACAGTCGCAGCAGGTATATCCTCCCCCCGTCCTCCCCTCCGCCCCCATCACAGTCGCAGCAGGTATAACCTCGTAGAGCTCGTTTCTTGCACGGCGATCGTCGGAACACATGGAGAAAGCTTCTGGAGCGAGAAACGAAAAACTCGAAAAAACACGTTTTTCTGTTTTTATCCAACGTCGCGCCAAGTGTTTTGATAGAAATACTGCACCTACAGACCTAAAAAAAATTCTGGCAGACGGGGCATAACCCACTACAGGTGCGAAAAATCTGCTTTCTCAAAATAAAAAGTCATCTTTTAAAAATTCGCAAAACCACCCAAAAGTTGCCACTTCGTCCTTTCTGGTCGGGTCGACCAACTAGCTCCACCCCGCGCCGGAAGTCCTCCAGCTCATCGATGCCGAAGAGCTCTACGAGGCATGCATCGAGAGAGCTGATCTGATCTCAGAGAGACGTTTCTATGCCAATGCTCGGTGTAAAAATCTGCTTTCTCAAAATAAATGGTCAAATATCTTTCAAATCTTAGCAAAACCGACCCAAAGTCACCACTTTCACGCCCTGCTCTCTCGTTCCCCGGGGCGCGCGAGCGCCGAGCAACCCGGGGCGTCTCCCCTGGGCCGCACCCGCACGCAGTTTATGCGTTGGCGGCCTGGCGCACGTGTTAGACTGGGCGCTGGCGGTAAACCGTCAACCTTTCTCACCGGGGACTCGTAGGGCAGACCTATTTCAGACCTCTGCATGCGACAGCCGGACGCGTGTTGGGCGGCTTGCCGCACGCGTTAAACGTGCGTGGCGGAGCTGGGAACCCCGCGCGGCCACGCTCCGCGGCGCACCTGCAGCGCCCCGGGACACGCTGCAGGCCCCGGCGAGGCGCTCCGGGGATCGTGGGGCGAGCGTGGCAGTGCACGCGCACTTGCAATCTAAAGAGCTCATCTTGGCGAAGAGCTCCACGAGGTATTCCTCCTACTCATCGACAACGAAGATCCCTGGGAGCTATACGATTTTAGATTAGAAGCCGGACCGTGGTGGTACCCGCCAGCAGTCCATCTCCAGCAGTCCGTCCGAGGGCGGTTCCGGCATGCGTCCTGGTAGCGCTTCAGGAGCGCGTTAGAGCAGTGCTCTCTGCCAGCAGCTCCTCCACGGCGGTCCAGAATTCCCAGATAGCCTCTGGGGTCACATAGGGTTGTTAGAATAGAAGCTGGGGGACTAAAAAAACCTATTTTTTGAGTTCTTAGATCGCTTAAAAGAAAGGTTCTCCCACGTGTTCCAAGCAGCGCCGTGCGAGAAAAGAGCTCTTCGGGATCCTGGCGATAATCTGATTGACGGTTTACCGCCGGCTCCCAGTTGACCCACCCGGCCTGGGCGGACAATGTGTGAACTTTGGGTCGGTTGGGCGAAGTTTCTGAGAGATTTGAACATTGGTTTTGAGAACCGGTATTCTTCGATCTGTAGTGGGTTATGCCGTGTCCGTCAATAGATTCTCAGGTCCGTAGCTGCAGTATTACTATGAAACACTTGAAGGAACCGTCGTGGAATAAAAACTAAAAAACATATGTTTCCGAGGTTTCAGCTCACGTCTAAGAAAGGTCCCAGCACGTGCTACAAGCAGCGCCGTGCGAGGGAACCTCTACCAGCTCCCGGCGGTAACCTGATTCACGGTTTACCGCCGGCTCCCAGTTAGACAACTTTCAGTCGGTTTGCTAATATTTGAAAAATATTTGACAATTGATTTTGAGAAACCAGATTTTTCGCACCTATAGTGGGTGATTTCGCGTTTGCCATTCAAATTCTGTAGGCGCAGTATTACTATGAAAACACTTGGCGGAACCGACTTCTGATCAAAACCGAAAAAACGATTTTTCCAATTTTGTTTTTTTGCTCCAGAAGCTTTCTTCATGCAATGATCGCCAAGAAAAGAGCTCCACGAGGTTCCCGGACCGCCGTTTGATAATTCACTTGGCAGCGTCCAAAGCCCAGAGCAACTGGCGCCGGCGGTGAACCGTCAACCTGGTCACCGCCGGGAACCTCGTAGAGCTCCGTTCACGCGTGACAGAGCTCAGAGTCGAAAGAGAGAGCTTCTGGAGGCATTTCTCGAAAAATTGAACATTGATGTTTTTCATGTCGAAATAAAGTTGGTTGCTCCAAGTGTTTTGGTAATAAAAGTGTGCCTAGAGAGCTTATATTAAGACACAGAGGCTCCGATAACCTTCCACAGGTGTGAAGATTCAGGTTTCTGAAAATAAATGGCCAAATACCTTTTAGATATTCGGAAAACCACCCAAAAGTTATCAGTTTGTCCTTTCTGGTCGGGTCGACCGACATGAAACCGGCGGTAAACCGTCAATCAGGTTACCGCCGGGCACCTCGTAAGCTCTTTTATTGCACAGCGCTCCTCCGAACACATAAAGGAAGCTTCTGAAGCGAGAGCCCAACAACTCGAAAAATCGTGATTTTTCGGTTTTCATGCAAAGTCGGTTCCTCCAAGTGTTTTGATAGCAATACTGCACCTACGGACCTAAAAATTTAACTGGCAGACGCGGGATAACCCACTGCAGGTGCGAAAAATCTGGTTTCTCAAAATGAATGGTCAAATACTTTTCTAATCTTTGCAAAAACGACCAAAAGTTAACACATTGTCCGCCCGGGCCGGGTGGTCCAACTAGCTCCACCCCGCGCCGGAATTCCTCTAGCTCATCGATGACGAAGAGCTCTACGAGGTAACAAGCTCCACCCCGCGCCGGAATTCCTCTAGCTCATCGATGCCGAAGAGCTCTACGAGGTACTTGGTAGCAAAACTGGCGCCGGCGGTGAACCGTCAACCTGGTCACCGCCGGGAACCTCGCAGAGCTCCTTGCACGCGTAAGAGTGCTCAGCATCAAAAGAGAGGGCTTCTGGAAGCATTTCTCGAAAAAGAGAAAACATGATTTTTTCAGGTCGACATAAAGTTGGTTTCGCCAAGTCTTGCGATAGTAAAAGTGCACCTAGAGAGCACATATGGGAACCGGCGGTAAACCGTAACCAGTTTTTTTTGCGTATTTTGCGAAGGCCGGTTCGAGCTCCCATGGGAGCAGGCCTAAACACAAAGAACCTAAGCAGCGAAGCTGCAAAGATTAAGTACAAGTGCACAAACAGCGAAGCTGTACAGGAATGCACAAGTATACAATACACGAGAATGAAACTCAAAGGTTGATGGAAGCAAAGCAGTGCGAGACCATGCAGTAACCACATATAGCGATTACCGTCTCAGCACCACTGAAAATAAAAAGCAGTGAGAGACCATACAGTAACCACTGGTTTATACAGCGATTACCGTCTCAACACCACTGAGACAAACACAAAACTAACAACTAGAATGACGAGTACACTCCAGTCCTCTTTGAGGCAACCGTAGTGTCGACAGATCAAAGGCCTACTTTGAGGCACCACGTGACAAATCACGGAAAGTCACGTTCAAAGGTCAATGAGCACTCAAATCAAGGAAGCAACGAATGCACTCAATCAGTGAAGAAAGGCAACGCAATGACAAATCAAGCGTGCAGGATCAATCGCATGTGCATCATCTGTGCCGTTTCCGATGTTTCTTGCCGCTCCGCGTCAATGCACTCATGGAAGTAGAACTCTGAGGACCCCCCTGTTGCGAATCATCCTCCTCGGAACTTTCAATTCCAAATTGCAGCTTGTATGCATTAAGAGCCTCAGTCCTACGCTGAAACTCCTGTGTCGGGAGTCGGTGTAGCTCAAGCCAAAGAGCCCTCATATCGACACCGGCAAGGGCCCAGTCCCTGGCAGCTTGGCACTCAGAGCGTGTCTCACTCGGTCGATCTGCAGAACTCCCATTCATGGAACTCCCTACTGCATCAGCTGAACTCCCAACTGCAGAACTCCCAGCTGTTGAACTCCCAACTGCATCCTCAACTGCATCAGCGGAACTCTGAACTGTGGAACTTACTACTGCACTCCCAAGTGTTGAACTCCCGACTGCACTGGAACTCCCGACTGCATCAACTGTACTCAAAACTGCGGTACTCTCCACCGCACTCCCGTTGGTCGCATGCAATTCTGAAGTGTGCAACTTTGCACTCTCGATAGTCTCCGTTCGTTTGAAACAATATCTCTTCATTCTGAGAGAAGCATCACCCCGATCAACGTGCACTCGATGACACTCCTCCTTCTCCCCCTCACCAACATGAACAAAATCCTCCTCAGCCACCTCCTCCTGCTCCATCTTAGCAACTGCTTCACTATGAACATTCTCCTCCTCCTCGTCCTTGCAGCCAGGGTTCGATGCCACAGCATCAGCTGAACTCCAAGCCGCGGTACTCCCAACTGCAGAACTCCCAGCTGTTGAACTCCCAACTGCATCCACAACTGCATCAGCGGAACTCCGAACTGTGGAACTTCCTACTGCACTCCGAACAGTGGAACTCCCGACTGCACAGGAACTCCCAACTGCAGAAGCATCACCCGAATCAGCGCGCACTCGATGACACTCCTCCTTCTCCTCCTCACCAACAAAGAGAAGACAAAGATCAGTCTGAGTCCCACACTCAATGTGAACACAGGGATCTGTCTGAGTCCCACAATCGGAACACTGCGAACGCAAAGAGTTGCCAGCCAATTCAACTGCATCCATATCAGTCTGTGTTCCACAAGTGTCCTCAACCCACTCCTCTTCCTCAGAATCGTCCGAGCAGAAATTCCGATAATATCTGGGCGCGAAAATGCCCGCGCGAACAAGGCACGACGGATCTGGCCCCCGAGCCGTGGACCACAAACGATACCTGACACGTTTCGCCCGCAGGCGGCGCAACTTCGATTGAGAAACTTTGACACCATGCCCATACAGCTGGTCTCGCTCATGCATGCGAGACTCACCTCCGTACGAAGGGCGAACACGGCAATATAGATCACTAACACACACTTCGACCGTAGACAAACGAGCAGACAAACAAGCGAGAGACTCGGAAGTAAACAACGCCGTATCTGTCCAATCGGAAGCAAGAAAATCCGCGCCTGACAATTCAGATGAAACAAACTCCATATATAAAAACGTGGACTCGCTCTACAAGAAGGCAAATCACAAGCAATAACTAGATGGACAGTTGAGATAACCAAGGAAAATGCTGTTCCAACGATACTCCGACAATCTCAACAATTATATGCACTCCGACGACAATCAATAAGAGGCCTTCGACAATCAATAAGAGTGTACGGTACTCAGGCAAAACAGACACTGAAGCACCGTGCACGGTAAAGAGAACCAAACGCCAGGCACGGCACGATGCCGCTCGAGGAGGCCTCCGACGGGCCAGGTCGCCGCTGAGATCCCGAGGAGGGACAGCAGAAACCTGGTCACCGCCGGGGACCTCGTAGAGCTCTTTTCTTGTATAGCGCTCCTCGGAACACATGAAGGAAGCTTCTGAAGCAAGAGCAGTAAAACTCGAAAAAACACGATTTTTCGGTTTTCATCCAAAGTCGGTTCCAGCAAGTCTTTTGATAGTAATATTGCAACTACAGACCTGAGAATTTAACTGGCAAGCGCGGCATAACCCACTATAGGTGGGAAAAATCTGGTTTCTCAAGATGAACTGTTGAATCTCTTTCTAATCTTAGTAAAACCGACCCAAAGTCACCACATTGTCTCTTTTTGTCGGGTCGGCCAACTAGCTCCACCCCGCGCCGGAATTCCTCTAGCTCATCGATGCCGAAGAGCTCTACGAGGCATTAAGACGCAGAGGCCCTCATAATCGTCCACAGGTGCGAAAAATCTGCTTTCTCCAAATAAATGGTCAAATATCTTTCAAACGGGAACCGGCGGTAAACCGTCAACCAGGCTACCGCCGGGCACCTCATAGAGCTCTTTTGTTGCACAGCGCTCCTCGGAACACATGAAGGAAGCTTCTGAAGTGAGAGCAGAAAAATTCGAAAAATCACGATTTTTTGGTTTTCATACAAAGTCGGTTCCAGCAAGTCTTTTGATAATAATATTGCAACTACAGACCTGAGAATTCAACTGGCAAACGCGGCATAACCCACTATACGTGGGAAAAATACCCGTTCTCAAAATGAATTGTCAAATATCTTTCAAATATTCGCAAAACCGACCCAAAGTTGTTACATTGTCTCTTTTGGTCGGGTCGGCCAACTAGCTCCACCCCGCGCCGGAATTCCTCTAGCTCATCGACGCCGAAGAGCTCTACGAGGTATATTCGCAAAACCACCCAAAAGTTATCACATTGTCCGCCCCGGCCGGTTGGGCCAACTAGCTCCAGCCCGCGCCGGAATTCCTCTAGCTCATCGATGCCGAAGAGCTCTACGAGGTATCCGGAGAGCGAAGAGACCCTCGGGGACGGGAAATCTTTCCTGGAGAGCTCTGCGGGGCTGCCCTGCAGCGCTTACCTCGTAGAGCTCTTCGGCAAGATGAGCTAAGAGGAATTCGGGCGCAGGGTGGAGCTAGTTGGCCGACCCGACCTTAAGAGACAATGTGACGACTTGGGGTCGGATACTCTATCTTTGGGCAAAATTTGAAAGTTCGTTTTATAAACAGGTATATTTCCCACCTGTAGCGGGTTATGCCGCGTCTGCCAGTCAAATTCCCAGGTCTGTAACTGTAATATTACCATCAAAAGACTTGAGGGAACCGTCGGCCGTTTCGAGTCATCTTGACACGCGTTGACGGTTTTCTCTACTGAACTCGAGATTTAGGACAGCTACAGCGCTGATACTTACAGAAACCGATTCAGAATCATCAGGCGCGTTCGTCTGTTCCATCGAGAGGTCTAAACTCGATCTGCTGCCCGAGCTAGGCCCGCCAAACTATTCGTATTATACGGGTCATTTTGTCGAGTGTTGTCGGTTTCCCTTAACTGAAGATTTAGAAGATCTACAGAGCTGGTACGCATATAAACCGATCCAGTATCACCCGGCGCGTGGCAGCGAGGTTCACGAAACAAAAATGCATATATAATGTATTTTTTGTAGTATATATATATATATAGAAAACAAAAAAAAAAAAAAAAAAAAAAAAAAAAAAAAAAACTTCACGCTTGAGAAAGCTCCTTTCGCGTGCTTCGAGCAGCGCCGCGCGAGAACAGAGCTCTACGAGGCTCCCGGCGGTTACTGGCGCTGGCGGTGAACCGTCAACCTGGTCACCACGGGGGACCTCGTAGAGCTCCTTCCACGCGTAAAGTGCTCAGAGTCGAAAGAGAGAGCTTCAGTAGGCATTTCTCGAAAAATTGAACATTCATCTTTTTCATGTTGCGATCAAGTTGGTTCCCCCAAGTGTATTGATAGTAAATATGCGCCTGCAGAGCTCATGTTAAGACGCAGAGGCCCTAATAGTCGTTTAAAGGTGCGAAAAATCTGCTTTCTCAAAATAAATGGTCAAATATCTCTCAAATCTTGGCAAAACCGACCAAAAGTTAACACATTGTCCTTTCTGGCCGGAGCGACCAACTGGGCGCCGGCGGTAAACCGTCAACCTTTCTTACCGCCGGGGGACTCGTAGAGCTTCCTGACAATATATAATGTGGAAAAATGCAGAGAACGAATAGTTTTTCAGCCCAAGCGATTTCAGACCTCTCGATGCAACAGCCGAACGCCCCCGATGCCTCTGGATTGTCTTCTTCACGAGCTCTGTAGCTCTCTTACAGCACGAGTTACGTGCGTAAATCGACAGCACCTCTCAAGATGACTCTAACAAAACGAATAGTTTGGCAACCCATCTCAAGTATCAAACCGAGTTCAGACCTCTGAATGCGACAGGCGGACGCGTCTGATGTCTGCGAATCGACTCCTGTGATTACCTGCCTTACAGCCCCCTACAGCCCAAGTTAAGTGCAGAAAACCGACAGCACCTCTCAGGATGACTCGAACAATACAATAGTTTTGCGGACCTAGTTCGGGCAGCAGACCGAGTTCCGAGGTCTGGATTCGACAGGCGGACGCGCCTGATGTCTTCAAATCGATTCCTGTGATCACCAGCACTGTAGCCCCCCCCCCCAGCCCGAGTTAAGTGCAGAAAACCGAGAGCACTTCTCAAGATGACTCGAACAATACGAATAGTTCTGCGATTCTAGATCGGGCGGCAGACCGATTTCAGAGCTCTGGATTTAACAGACAAATGCGACTGATGATTCTGAATCGGTTTCTGTAAGCATCAGCTCTGCAGCTGTCCTATAGCTCGAGTTAAATACAGAAAACCGAGAGCGTCTGTCAAGATGACTCGAATTATACGAATAGGTTTGCGAACCTAGCTCGGCTAGCAGACCGAGTTCAGACCTCTGAATGCAACAGACGAACGCGCCTGATCATTCTGGATACGATTAGCAATGCTTACCAGCTCTGTAGCTGTCCTATAGCTCGAGTTAAGTACAGAAAACCGAGAGCGTCTGTCAATATGACTCGAATACTACGAATAGTTTTGCGGACCTAGCTCGGCTGGCAGACCGAGTTCAGACCTCTAGATTCAACAGGCGAACTGGGCGCCGGCGGTAAACCGTCAACCTTTCCTACCGCCGGGGGACTCGTAGAGCTTCCTGACCATATATAATGTCGAAAAAAATTGCAGAGAACGAATATGTTTTCAGTCTCGATGCAACAGCCGAACCCCTCATGCTTCTGGATCGTTTTCTGTGCGCACGAGCTCCGTAGCTCTCCTACAGCCCTAGTTACGTGCGAAAATCGACAGCAACTCTCAAGATGACCCGAAAAATACAAATAGTGTCGCGAACCTAGCTCGAGTGTCAGACCGAGTTCAGACCTCTGAATGCAACGGGCGGACGCACCCGATGTCTCCGAATCGATTCATGTGATTACCAGCCCTGCAGCCCCCTTACAGCCCGAGTTAAGTGCAGAAAACCGACAGCACCTCCGAAGATGACTCGAACAGTACGAATAGTTTCGCGGACCTAGCTCGGGCAGCAGACCGAGAGCTCTGAATGCGACAGGCTGACGCGACTGATGTCTCCGAATCGATTCCTGTGATTACCAGCCCTGCAGCCCCCTTACAGCTCGAGTTAAGTGCAGAAAACGGACAACACCTCTCAAGATGACTCGAAGAATACGAATAGTTATGCGGGTTCTGAGCTCTGGATTTGACAGGCGAACGCGCCTGATGTCTCCGAATCGATTCCTCTGAGTACGAGCTCTGTAGCTCCGCTACAGCCCGAGTTGAGTGCAGAAAACTCACAGCACCTCTCAAGATGACTCGAACGATACGAATGGTTTCGCGGACCTAGCTCGGGCAACAGACCGAGAGCTCTGAAAGCGACAGGCGAACGCGCCTGATGTCTCCGAATCGATTCCTGTGATTACGAGCTCTGTAGCCCCCCTACAGCCCGAGTTAAGTGCAGTAAACTGACAGCATCTCTCAAGATGACTCGAACGATACGAATAGTTTCGCAAACCTATCTCGGGCAGCAGACCGAGTTCAGACCTCTAGATGAAACAGACGAACGCGCCTGATGATTTGCAATCGATTTCTGTGAGAATGAGCTCTGTAGCTGCTCTACAGCTCGAGTTAAGTACAAAATACCGATCACGCGTATCAAGATGACTCGAAACAGCCGATCCCGCCGCAACGCTTTTTCGCAAAAATATTTACCCGATCGAGCTGAGATTAAGATGGCGAGCTGAAATAAGATCGAGTATGGTCAGAAAAAATACTAGAGCTCAAACGAATTGTTGAATTCCGAGAACAAAATTTTCAACCGACTAAAAGTCAGCAAAAGGTCAGTCGAGATTGTTCTTGCCAACTAGCTCTCCGGCGCGCCCGAATTACTCTTAAGCTTCCAGCAACTAGCTAAGGGAAGCTCTACGAGTTACGCGCCTGATCAGTCTGAATCGATTAGCTGCTCGAGTTATGTTCAGAAAACCGTCATCGCGTGTCAAGATGACCTGAAACGGCCCATCCCGCCTGCCTGCTTTTTGACAGTAAAAGATACCCGATCGAGCTGAGATCAAGATGACGAGCGGGAAGAAGATCGAATATCATGGGAAAAAATACGCTCTAACGAATGGTTGAATTTCGGGAACAAATTTTCAACCGACCAAAAGTCAACAAAAGTTCCGTCGAGATTTTCCTTGCCAACTAGCTCTCCAGCGCCCCGGAACTGGGCGCCGGCGGTAAACCGTCAACCTTTCTTACCGCCGGGGGACTCGTAGAGCTTCCTGACCATACATAATGTCTAAACTAGTTGTAGAGAACAAATAGTTCAGCCCCAGCGATTTCAGACCTCTCGATGCAACAGCCGAACGCCTCTGATACTTCTGGATCGTTTCCTGTGCGTACCAGCTCGTAGCTATCCTACAGCCCGAGTTCAATGCAGAAGAGGGACGAAATCTGCCAACGTTACAGAAAAGAATGTGAATAGTTTTGCGGATCTAGTCCGAGTGGCAAACCCAGCGCAGACCTCTGGATGCAAGAGACGAGCGCGCACAATGATTTCGAATCAGTTTGTGCGCATCAGCTGTGTAGCTCTCCTGGAGCCCGAGTTACGTGCGAAAATCGACAGCACCTGTTAAGATGACTCGAACAATACGAATGGGTTTGCGAACCTAGCTCGAGTAGCAGACCGAGTTCAGACCTCTGAATGCGACAGGCGGACGCGCCTGATGTGTCCGAATCGATTCCTGTGATTATGCCCCCTGCAGCCCCCTACAGACCGAGTTAAGTGCAGAAAACCGACAGCACCTCCCAAGATGACTCGACCAATACAAATAGTTTCGCGAAACTAGCTCGAGTAGCAGACCGAGTTCAGACCTCCGAATGCGACAAGCGAAGCGGGCGCGCCTGATGTCTCCGAATCGATTCCTGCGATTATGAGCCCTGTAGCCCCCCTACAGCCCGAGTTAAGTGCAGAAAACCGACAGCACCTCTCAAGATGACTCGAACAGTACGAATAGTTCGCGACCTAGCTCGGGCAGCAGACCGAGTTCAGAGCTCTCAATTCAACAGACAAACGCGCCCGATCATTCTGAATCGGTTTCTGTAAGTATCAGCTCTGTGGCTGTCCTACAGCTCGAGTTAATTACAAAAATCGACAACGTCTGTCAAGATGACTCGAATAATACGAATAGGTTTGCAAACCTAGCTCGACTAGCAGACCGAGTTCAGACCTCTGAATGCAACAGACGAACGCGTCTGATCATTCTGGATCGATAAGCTGTGCCTACCAGCTCTGTAGCTGTCCATAATCTCGAGTTAAGTCCAATATACAGAGAGCCCGTATCAAGATGACTCGAAAAAGCCGATCCCGCCTGGACCCTTTTTGGCAGTAAAAGATACCCGATCGAGCTGAGATGGAGATGGCGAGCGGGAATAAGATCGAATATCACGGGAAAAAATTATAGAGCTCTAACGAATGGTTGAATTTCGAGGACAAAATTTTCAACCGACCAAAAGTCATCAAAAGGTCCGTCGAGATTTCTTCCCAGCTAGCTCTCCAGCGCGCCGGAATTACTGGGCGCCGGCGGTAAACCGTCAACCTTTCTTACCGCCGCGGGACTCGTAGAGCTTCCTGACAAAAAATAATGTCGAAAAAAATGGCAGAGAACGAGTAGTTTTTCATCCCAAGCGATTTCAGACCTCTCGATGCAACAGCCGAACGCCTCTGATGCTTCTGGATTGTCTTCTACGAGCTCTGTAGCTCTCCTACAGCCCGAGTTATGCGCGTAAATCGCCAGCAACCCTGAAGATGACTCGAACAATACGAATAGTTTGGCCAACCTAGCTCGTATCAGACCAAGTTCAGGCCTCTGAATGCGACAGGCGGACGCGTCTAATGTCTCCGAATCGGTTCCTGTGATTACCGCCCTGCAGCCCCCTACAGCCCGAGTTAAGTGCAGAAACCCGACAGCATCTCAGGATGACCCGAACAATACGAATAGTTGCGGACCTAGTTCGGGCAGCAGACCGAGTTCCGAGCTCTGGATTCGACAAGGGGACGCGCCTGATGTCTCCAAATCGATGCCTGCGACTACCAGCACTGTAGCGCCCCACAACCCCCGATGCTTCTGGATTGTCTTCTTTACGAGCTCTGTAGCTCTCCTACAGCCCGAGTTACGTGCGTAAATCGACAGCACCTCTCAAGATCACTCGAACAATACGAATAGTTTGGCAAACCTAGCTCGAGTATCAGACCGAGTTCAGACCTCTGCATGCGACAGACAGACGCTTCTGGTGTCTCTGAATCGATTCCTGTGATTACCAGCCCTGCAGCCCCACCCCCTACAGCCCGAGTTAAGTGCAGGAAACTGACAGCACCTCTCAGGATGACTCGAACAATACAAATAGTTTCGCGGACCTAATTCGGGCAGCAGACAGGGGTCGGAGCTCTCGATTCGAAGAGCGGACGCGCCTGATGTCTCCGAATCGATTCCAGTGATTAACAGCCATGCAGCCCCCCTACAGCCCGAGTTAAGTGCAGAGAACCGACAGCACCTCTCAGAACGACTCGAACAATACGAATAGTTTGGACCTAGTTCAAGTTCGGAGCTCTTAATTCGAAGCCGGACGCGCCTGATTCACGAGACAACGGCCACTCATGATTCTGAATCGATTTCTGTCAACATCAGCTCTGTAGCTGGCCTATAGATCGAGAGTACAGAAAACCGAGAGTGTCTGTTAAGATGACTCAAACAATACGAATAAGTTTGCGCACCTAGCTGGCTGCCAGACCGAGTCCAGACCGAGTTTAGACCTCTGGATTCAACAGACGAACGCGCCTGATCATTCTGAATCGTTTAGATGAACTGTTGAATCTCTTTCTAATCTTAGTAAAACCGACCCAAAGTCACCACATTGTCTCTTTTTGTCGGGTCGGCCAACTAGCTCCACCCCGCGCCGGAATTCCTCTAGCTCATCGATGCCGAAGAGCTCTACGAGGTATTAAGACGCAGAGGCCCTCATAGTCGTCCACAGGTGCGAAAAATCTGCTTTCTCAAAATAAATGGTCAAATATCTTTCAAATGGGAACCGGCGGTAAACCGTCAACCAGGCTACCGCCGGGCACCTCATAGAGCTCTTTTGTTGCACAGCGCTCCTCGGAACACATGAAGGAAGCTTCTGAAGTGAGAGCAGAAAAATTCGAAAAATCACGAATTTTTTGGTTTTCATCCAAAGTCGGTTCCAGCAAGTCTTTTGATAGTAATATTGCAACTACAGACCTGAGAATTTAACTGGCAAGCGCGGCATAACCCACTATAGGTGGGAAAAATCTGGTTTCTCAAGATGAACTGTTGAATCTCTTTCTAATCTTAGTAAAACCGACCCAAAGTCACCACATTGTCTCTTTTTGTCGGGTCGGCCAACTAGCTCCACCCCGCGCCGGAATTCCTCTAGCTCATCGATGCCGAAGAGCTCTACGAGGTATTAAGACGCAGAGGCCCTCATAGTCGTCCACAGGTGCGAAAAATCTGCTTTCTCAAAATAAATGGTCAAATATCTTTCAAACGGGAACCGGCGGTAAACCGTCAACCAGGCTACCGCCGGGCACCTCATAGAGCTCTTTTGTTGCACAGCGCTCCTCGGAACACATGAAGGAAGCTTCTGAAGTGAGAGCAGAAAAATTCGAAAAATCACGATTCTTTGGTTTTCATACAACGTCGGTTCCAGCAAGTCTTTTGATAATAATATTGCAACTACAGACCTGAGAATTCAACTGGCAAACGCGGCATAACCCACTATACGTGGGAAAAATACCCGTTCTCAAAATGAATTGTCAAATATCTTTCAAATATTCGCAAAACCGACCCAAAGTTGTTACATTGTCTCTTTTGGTCGGGTCGGCCAACTAGCTCCACCCCGCGCCGGAATTCCTCTAGCTCATCGACGCCGAAGAGCTCTACGAGGTATATTCGCAAAACCACCCAAAAGTTATCACATTGTCCGCCCCGGCCGGTTGGGCCAACTAGCTCCAGCCCGCGCCGGAATTCCTCTAGCTCATCGATGCCGAAGAGCTCTACGAGGTATCCGGAGAGCGAAGAGACCCTCGGGGACGGGAAATCTTTCCTGGAGAGCTCTGCGGGGCTGCCCTGCAGCGCTTACCTCGTAGAGCTCTTCGGCAAGATGAGCTAAGAGGAATTCGGGCGCAGGGTGGAGCTAGTTGGCCGACCCGACCTTAAGAGACAATGTGACGACTTGGGGTCGGATATTCTATCTTTGGGCAAAATTTGAAAGTTCGTTTTATAAACAGGTATATTTCCCACCTGTAGCGGGTTATGCCGCGTCTGCCAGTCAAATTCCCAGGTCTGTAACTGTAATGTTACCATCAAAAGACTTGAGGGAACCGTCGGCCGTTTCGAGTCATCTTGACACGCGTTGACGGTTTTCTCTACTTAACTCGAGATTTAGGACAGCTACAGCGCTGATACTTACAGAAACCGATTCAGAATCATCAGGCGCGTTCGTCTGTTCCATCGAGAGGTCTAAACTCGATCTGCTGCCCGAGCTAGGCCCGCCAAACTATTCGTACTATACGAGTCATTTTGACGAGTGTTGTCGGTTTCCCTTAACTGAAGATCTAGAAGATCTACAGAACTGGTACGCATATAAACCGATCCAGTATCACCCGGCGCGTTGTTTCTCGCATCCAGAGGTCCGAACTCGGTCTGGCAGCTAGGTTCACGAAACAAAGATGCATATATATAATATAATTCTTTTTTTTAGTAAATATATATATATATATATACATATATATATATAGTATATATGTTTTTAATATGAATATATATACATATATCAAAAAAAAAAAAAAAAAAAAAAAAAAAAAAAAAAAAAAAAAAAAAAAAAAAAAAAAAAAAACTTCACGCTTGAGAAAGCTCCTTTCGTGTGCTTCGAGCAGCGCCGCGCGAGAACAGAGCTCTACGAGGCTCCCGGCGGTTACTGGCGCTGGCGGTGAACCGTCAACCTGGTCACCACGGGGGACCTCGTAGAGCTCCTTCCACGCGTAAAGTGCTCAGAGTCGAAAGAGAGAGCTTCAGTAGGCATTTCTCGAAAAATTGAACATTCATCTTTTTCATGTTGCGATCAAGTTGGTTCCCCCAAGTGTATTGATAGTAAATATGCGCCTGCAGAGCTCATATTAAGACGCAGAGGCCCTAATAGTCGTTTAAAGGTGCGAAAAATCTGCTTTCTCAAAATAAATGGTCAAATATCTCTCAAATCTTGGCAAAACCGACCAAAAAGTTAACACATTGTCCTTTCTGGCCGGAGCGACCAACTGGGCGCCGGCGGTAAACCGTCAACCTTTCTTACCGCCGGGGGACTCGTAGAGCTTCCTGACAATATATAATGTGGAAAAATGCAGAGAACGAATAGTTTTTCAGCCCAAGCGATTTCAGACCTCTCGATGCAACAGCCGAACGCCCCCGATGCCTCTGGATTGTCTTCTTCACGAGCTCTGTAGCTCTCTTACAGCACGAGTTACGTGCGTAAATCGACAGCACCTCTCAAGATGACTCTAACAAAACGAATAGTTTGGCAACCCATCTCAAGTATCAAACCGAGTTCAGACCTCTGAATGCGACAGGCGGACGCGTCTGATGTCTGCGAATCGACTCCTGTGATTACCTGCCTTACAGCCCCCTATAGCCCAAGTTAAGTGCAGAAAACCGACAGCACCTCTCAGGATGACTCGAACAATACAATAGTTTTGCGGACCTAGTTCGGGCAGCAGACCGAGTTCCGAGGTCTGGATTCGACAGGCGGACGCGCCTGATGTCTTCAAATCGATTCCTGTGATCACCAGCACTGTAGCCCCCCCCCCCAGCCCGAGTTAAGTGCAGAAAACCGAGAGCACTTCTCAAGATGACTCGAACAATACGAATAGTTCTGCGATTCTAGATCGGGCGGCAGACCGATTTCAGAGCTCTGGATTTAACAGACAAATGCGACTGATGATTCTGAATCGGTTTCTGTAAGCATCAGCTCTGCAGCTGTCCTATAGCTCGAGTTAAATACAGAAAACCGAGAGCGTCTGTCAAGATGACTCGAATAATACGAATAGGTTTGCGAACCTAGCTCGGCTAGCAGACCGAGTTCAGACCTCTGAATGCAACAGACGAACGCGCCTGATCATTCTGGATACGATTAGCAATGCTTACCAGCTCTGTAGCTGTCCTATAGCTCGAGTTAAGTACAGAAAACCGAGAGCGTCTGTCAATATGACTCGAATAATACGAATAGTTTTGCGGACCTAGCTCGGCTGGCAGACCGAGTTCAGACCTCTAGATTCAACAGGGGAACTGGGCGCCGGCGGTAAACCGTCAACCTTTCTTACCGCCTGGGGACTCGTAGAGCTTCCTGACCATATATAATGTCGGAAAAATTGCAGAGAACGAATATGTTTTCAGTCTCGATGCAACAGCCGAACCCCTCATGCTTCTGGATCGTTTTCTGTGCGCACGAGCTCCGTAGCTCTCCTACAGCCCTAGTTACGTGCGAAAATCGACAGCAACTCTCAAGATGACTCGAAAAATACAAATAGTGTCGCGAACCTAGCTCGAGTGTCAGACCGAGTTCAGACCTCTGAATGAAACAGGCGGACGCACCCGATGTCTCCGAATCGATTCATGTGATTACCAGCCCTGCAGCCCCCTTACAGCCCGAGTTAAGTGCAGAAAACCGACAGCACCTCCGAAGATGACTCGAACAGTACGAATAGTTTCGCGGACCTAGCTCGGGCAGCAGACCGAGAGCTCTGAATGCGACAGGCTGACGCGACTGATGTCTCCGAATCGATTCCTGTGATTACCAGCCCTGCAGCCCCCTTACAGCTCGAGTTAAGTGCAGAAAACGGACAACACCTCTCAAGATGACTCGAAGAATACGAATAGTTATGCGGGTTCTGAGCTCTGGATTTGACAGGCGAACGCGCCTGATGTCTCCGAATCGATTCCTCTGAGCACGAGCTCTGTAGCTCCGCTACAGCCCGAGTTGAGTGCAGAAAACTCACAGCACCTCTCAAGATGACTCGAACGATACGAATGGTTTCGCGGACCTAGCTCGGGCAACAGACCGAGAGCTCTGAAAGCGACAGGCGAACGCGCCTGATGTCTCCGAATCGATTCCTGTGATTACGAGCTCTGTAGCCCCCCTACAGCCCGAGTTAAGTGCAGTAAACTGACAGCATCTCTCAAGATGACTCGAACGATACGAATAGTTTCGCAAACCTATCTCGGGCAGCAGACCGAGTTCAGACCTCTAGATGAAACAGACGAACGCGCCTGATGATTTGCAATCGATTTCTGTGAGAATGAGCTCTGTAGCTGCTCTACAGCTCGAGTTAAGTACAAAATACCGATCACGCGTATCAAGATGACTCGAAACAGCCGATCCCGCCGCAACGCTTTTTCGCAAAAATATTTACCCGATCGAGCTGAGATTAAGATGGCGAGCTGAAATGAGATCGAATATGGTCAGAAAAAATACTAGAGCTCAAACGAATTGTTGAATTCCGAGAACAAAATTTTCAACCGACTAAAAGTCAGCAAAAGGTCAGTCGAGATTTTTCTTGCCAACTAGCTCTCCGGCGCGCCCGAATTACTCTTAAGCTTCCAGCAACTAGCTAAGGGAAGCTCTACGAGTTACGCGCCTGATCAGTCTGAATCGATTAGCTGCTCGAGTTATGTTCAGAAAACCGTCATCGCGTGTCAAGATGACCTGAAACGGCCCATCCCGCCTGCCTGCTTTTTGACAGTAAAAGATACCCGATCGAACCTGAGATCAAGATGACGAGCGGGAAGAAGATCGAATATCATGGGAAAAAATACGCTCTAACGAATGGTTGAATTTCGGGAACAAATTTTCAACCGACCAAAAGTCAACCAAAGTTCCGTCGAGATTTTCCTTGCCAACTAGCTCTCCAGCGCCCCGGAACTGGGCGCCGGCGGTAAACCGTCAACCTTTCTTACCGCCGGGGGACTCGTAGAGCTTCCTGACCATACATAATGTCTAAACTAGTTGTAGAGAACAAATAGTTCAGCCCCAGCGATTTCAGACCTCTCGATGCAACAGCCGAACGCCTCTGATACTTCTGGATCGTTTCCTGTGCGTACCAGCTCGTAGCTATCCTACAGCCCGAGTTCAATGCAGAAGAGGGACGAAATCTGCCAAGGTTACAGAAAAGAATGTGAATAGTTTTGCGGATCTAGTCCGAGTGGCAAACCCAGTGAAGACCTCTGGATGCAAGAGACGAGCGCGCACAATGATTTCGAATCAGTTTCTGTGCGCATCAGCTGTGTAGCTCTCCTGGAGCCCGAGTTACGTGCGAAAATCGACAGCACCTGTTAAGATGACTCGAACAATACGAATGGGTTTGCGAACCTAGCTCGAGTAGCAGACCGAGTTCAGACCTCTGAATGCGACAGGCGGACGCGCCTGATGTGTCCGAATCGATTCCTGTGATTATGCCCCCTGCAGCCCCCTACAGACCGAGTTAAGTGCAGAAAACCGACAGCACCTCCCAAGATGACTCGACCAATACAAATAGTTTCGCGAAACTAGCTCGAGTAGCAGACCGAGTTCAGACCTCCGAACGCGACAAGCGAAGCGGGCGCGCCTGATGTCTCCGAATCGATTCCTGCGATTATGAGCCCTGTAGCCCCCCTACAGCCCGAGTTAAGTGCAGAAAACCGACAGCACCTCTCAAGATGACTCGAACAGTACGAATAGTTCGCGACCTAGCTCGGGCAGCAGACCGAGTTCAGAGCTCTCAATTCAACAGACAAACGCGCCCGATCATTCTGAATCGGTTTCTGTAAGTATCAGCTCTGTGGCTGTCCTACAGCTCGAGTTAATTACAAAAATCGACAACGTATGTCAAGATGACTCGAATAATACGAATAGGTTTGCAAACCTAGCTCGACTAGCAGACCGAGTTCAGACCTCTGAATGCAACAGACGAACGCGTCTGATCATTCTGGATCGATAAGCTGTGCCTACCAGCTCTGTAGCTGTCCATAATCTCGAGTTAAGTCCAATATACAGAGAGCCCGTATCAAGATGACTCGAAAAAGCCGATCCCGCCTGGACCCTTTTTGGCAGTAAAAGATACCCGATCGAGCTGAGATGGAGATGGCGAGCGGGAATAAGATCGAATATCACGGGAAAAAATTATAGAGCTCTAACGAATGGTTGAATTTCGAGGACAAAATTTTCAACCGACCAAAAGTCATCAAAAGGTCCGTCGAGATTTCTTCCCAGCTAGCTCTCCAGCGCGCCGGAATTACTGGGCGCCGGCGGTAAACCGTCAACCTTTCTTACCGCCGCGGGACTCGTAGAGCTTCCTGACAAAAAATAATGTCGAAAAAAATGGCAGAGAACGAGTAGTTTTTCATCCCAAGCGATTTCAGACCTCTCGATGCAACAGCCGAACGCCTCTGATGCTTCTGGATTGTCTTCTACGAGCTCTGTAGCTCTCCTACAGCCCGAGTTATGCGCGTAAATCGCCAGCAACCCTGAAGATGACTCGAACAATACGAATAGTTTGGCCAACCTAGCTCGTATCAGACCAAGTTCAGGCCTCTGAATGCGACAGGCGGACGCGTCTAATGTCTCCGAATCGGTTCCTGTGATTACCGCCCTGCAGCCCCCTACAGCCCGAGTTAAGTGCAGAAACCCGACAGCATCTCAGGATGACCCGAACAATACGAATAGTTGCGGACCTAGTTCGGGCAGCAGACCGAGTTCCGAGCTCTGGATTCGACAAGGGGACGCGCCTGATGTCTCCAAATCGATGCCTGCGACTACCAGCACTGTAGCGCCCCACAACCCCCGATGCTTCTGGATTGTCTTCTTTACGAGCTCTGTAGCTCTCCTACAGCCCGAGTTACGTGCGTAAATCGACAGCACCTCTCAAGATCACTCGAACAATACGAATAGTTTGGCAAACCTAGCTCGAGTATCAGACCGAGTTCAGACCTCTGCATGCGACAGACAGACGCTTCTGGTGTCTCTGAATCGATTCCTGTGATTACCAGCCCTGCAGCCCCACCCCCTACAGCCCGAGTTAAGTGCAGGAAACTGACAGCACCTCTCAGGATGACTCGAACAATACAAATAGTTTCGCGGACCTAATTCGGGCAGCAGACAGGGGTCGGAGCTCTCGATTCGAAGAGCGGACGCGCCTGATGTCTCCGAATCGATTCCAGTGATTAACAGCCATGCAGCCCCCCTACAGCCCGAGTTAAGTGCAGAGAACCGACAGCACCTCTCAGAACGACTCGAACAATACGAATAGTTTGGACCTAGTTCAAGTTCGGAGCTCTTAATTCGAAGCCGGACGCGCCTGATTCACGAGACAACGGCCACTCATGATTCTGAATCGATTTCTGTCAACATCAGCTCTGTAGCTGGCCTATAGATCGAGAGTACAGAAAACCGAGAGTGTCTGTTAAGATGACTCAAACAATACGAATAAGTTTGCGCACCTAGCTGGCTGCCAGACCGAGTCCAGACCGAGTTTAGACCTCTGGATTCAACAGACGAACGCGCCTGATCATTCTGAATCGTTTAGATGAACTGTTGAATCTCTTTCTAATCTTAGTAAAACCGACCCAAAGTCACCACATTGTCTCTTTTTGTCGGGTCGGCCAACTAGCTCCACCCCGCGCCGGAATTCCTCTAGCTCATCGATGCCGAAGAGCTCTACGAGGTATTAAGACGCAGAGGCCCTCATAGTCGTCCACAGGTGCGAAAAATCTGCTTTCTCAAAATAAATGGTCAAATATCTTTCAAATGGGAACCGGCGGTAAACCGTCAACCAGGCTACCGCCGGGCACCTCATAGAGCTCTTTTGTTGCACAGCGCTCCTCGGAACACATGAAGGAAGCTTCTGAAGTGAGAGCAGAAAAATTCGAAAAATCACGAATTTTTTGGTTTTCATCCAAAGTCGGTTCCAGCAAGTCTTTTGATAGTAATATTGCAACTACAGACCTGAGAATTTAACTGGCAAGCGCGGCATAACCCACTATAGGTGGGAAAAATCTGGTTTCTCAAGATGAACTGTTGAATCTCTTTCTAATCTTAGTAAAACCGACCCAAAGTCACCACATTGTCTCTTTTTGTCGGGTCGGCCAACTAGCTCCACCCCGCGCCGGAATTCCTCTAGCTCATCGATGCCGAAGAGCTCTACGAGGTATTAAGACGCAGAGGCCCTCATAGTCGTCCACAGGTGCGAAAAATCTGCTTTCTCAAAATAAATGGTCAAATATCTTTCAAACGGGAACCGGCGGTAAACCGTCAACCAGGCTACCGCCGGGCACCTCATAGAGCTCTTTTGTTGCACAGCGCTCCTCGGAACACATGAAGGAAGCTTCTGAAGTGAGAGCAGAAAAATTCGAAAAATCACGATTCTTTGGTTTTCATACAACGTCGGTTCCAGCAAGTCTTTTGATAATAATATTGCAACTACAGACCTGAGAATTCAACTGGCAAACGCGGCATAACCCACTATACGTGGGAAAAATACCCGTTCTCAAAATGAATTGTCAAATATCTTTCAAATATTCGCAAAACCGACCCAAAGTTGTTACATTGTCTCTTTTGGTCGGGTCGGCCAACTAGCTCCACCCCGCGCCGGAATTCCTCTAGCTCATCGACGCCGAAGAGCTCTACGAGGTATATTCGCAAAACCACCCAAAAGTTATCACATTGTCCGCCCCGGCCGGTTGGGCCAACTAGCTCCAGCCCGCGCCGGAATTCCTCTAGCTCATCGATGCCGAAGAGCTCTACGAGGTATCCGGAGAGCGAAGAGACCCTCGGGGACGGGAAATCTTTCCTGGAGAGCTCTGCGGGGCTGCCCTGCAGCGCTTACCTCGTAGAGCTCTTCGGCAAGATGAGCTAAGAGGAATTCGGGCGCAGGGTGGAGCTAGTTGGCCGACCCGACCTTAAGAGACAATGTGACGACTTGGGGTCGGATATTCTATCTTTGGGCAAAATTTGAAAGTTCGTTTTATAAACAGGTATATTTCCCACCTGTAGCGGGTTATGCCGCGTCTGCCAGTCAAATTCCCAGGTCTGTAACTGTAATGTTACCATCAAAAGACTTGAGGGAACCGTCGGCCGTTTCGAGTCATCTTGACACGCGTTGACGGTTTTCTCTACTTAACTCGAGATTTAGGACAGCTACAGCGCTGATACTTACAGAAACCGATTCAGAATCATCAGGCGCGTTCGTCTGTTCCATCGAGAGGTCTAAACTCGATCTGCTGCCCGAGCTAGGCCCGCCAAACTATTCGTACTATACGAGTCATTTTGACGAGTGTTGTCGGTTTCCCTTAACTGAAGATCTAGAAGATCTACAGAACTGGTACGCATATAAACCGATCCAGTATCACCCGGCGCGTTGTTTCTCGCATCCAGAGGTCCGAACTCGGTCTGGCAGCTAGGTTCACGAAACAAAGATGCATATATATAATATAATTCTTTTTTTTAGTAAATATATATATATATATATACATATATATATATAGTATATATGTTTTTAATATGAATATATATACATATATCAAAAAAAAAAAAAAAAAAAAAAAAAAAAAAAAAAAAAAAAAAAAAAAAAAAAAAAAAAAAACTTCACGCTTGAGAAAGCTCCTTTCGTGTGCTTCGAGCAGCGCCGCGCGAGAACAGAGCTCTACGAGGCTCCCGGCGGTTACTGGCGCTGGCGGTGAACCGTCAACCTGGTCACCACGGGGGACCTCGTAGAGCTCCTTCCACGCGTAAAGTGCTCAGAGTCGAAAGAGAGAGCTTCAGTAGGCATTTCTCGAAAAATTGAACATTCATCTTTTTCATGTTGCGATCAAGTTGGTTCCCCCAAGTGTATTGATAGTAAATATGCGCCTGCAGAGCTCATATTAAGACGCAGAGGCCCTAATAGTCGTTTAAAGGTGCGAAAAATCTGCTTTCTCAAAATAAATGGTCAAATATCTCTCAAATCTTGGCAAAACCGACCAAAAAGTTAACACATTGTCCTTTCTGGCCGGAGCGACCAACTGGGCGCCGGCGGTAAACCGTCAACCTTTCTTACCGCCGGGGGACTCGTAGAGCTTCCTGACAATATATAATGTGGAAAAATGCAGAGAACGAATAGTTTTTCAGCCCAAGCGATTTCAGACCTCTCGATGCAACAGCCGAACGCCCCCGATGCCTCTGGATTGTCTTCTTCACGAGCTCTGTAGCTCTCTTACAGCACGAGTTACGTGCGTAAATCGACAGCACCTCTCAAGATGACTCTAACAAAACGAATAGTTTGGCAACCCATCTCAAGTATCAAACCGAGTTCAGACCTCTGAATGCGACAGGCGGACGCGTCTGATGTCTGCGAATCGACTCCTGTGATTACCTGCCTTACAGCCCCCTATAGCCCAAGTTAAGTGCAGAAAACCGACAGCACCTCTCAGGATGACTCGAACAATACAATAGTTTTGCGGACCTAGTTCGGGCAGCAGACCGAGTTCCGAGGTCTGGATTCGACAGGCGGACGCGCCTGATGTCTTCAAATCGATTCCTGTGATCACCAGCACTGTAGCCCCCCCCCCCAGCCCGAGTTAAGTGCAGAAAACCGAGAGCACTTCTCAAGATGACTCGAACAATACGAATAGTTCTGCGATTCTAGATCGGGCGGCAGACCGATTTCAGAGCTCTGGATTTAACAGACAAATGCGACTGATGATTCTGAATCGGTTTCTGTAAGCATCAGCTCTGCAGCTGTCCTATAGCTCGAGTTAAATACAGAAAACCGAGAGCGTCTGTCAAGATGACTCGAATAATACGAATAGGTTTGCGAACCTAGCTCGGCTAGCAGACCGAGTTCAGACCTCTGAATGCAACAGACGAACGCGCCTGATCATTCTGGATACGATTAGCAATGCTTACCAGCTCTGTAGCTGTCCTATAGCTCGAGTTAAGTACAGAAAACCGAGAGCGTCTGTCAATATGACTCGAATAATACGAATAGTTTTGCGGACCTAGCTCGGCTGGCAGACCGAGTTCAGACCTCTAGATTCAACAGGGGAACTGGGCGCCGGCGGTAAACCGTCAACCTTTCTTACCGCCTGGGGACTCGTAGAGCTTCCTGACCATATATAATGTCGGAAAAATTGCAGAGAACGAATATGTTTTCAGTCTCGATGCAACAGCCGAACCCCTCATGCTTCTGGATCGTTTTCTGTGCGCACGAGCTCCGTAGCTCTCCTACAGCCCTAGTTACGTGCGAAAATCGACAGCAACTCTCAAGATGACTCGAAAAATACAAATAGTGTCGCGAACCTAGCTCGAGTGTCAGACCGAGTTCAGACCTCTGAATGAAACAGGCGGACGCACCCGATGTCTCCGAATCGATTCATGTGATTACCAGCCCTGCAGCCCCCTTACAGCCCGAGTTAAGTGCAGAAAACCGACAGCACCTCCGAAGATGACTCGAACAGTACGAATAGTTTCGCGGACCTAGCTCGGGCAGCAGACCGAGAGCTCTGAATGCGACAGGCTGACGCGACTGATGTCTCCGAATCGATTCCTGTGATTACCAGCCCTGCAGCCCCCTTACAGCTCGAGTTAAGTGCAGAAAACGGACAACACCTCTCAAGATGACTCGAAGAATACGAATAGTTATGCGGGTTCTGAGCTCTGGATTTGACAGGCGAACGCGCCTGATGTCTCCGAATCGATTCCTCTGAGCACGAGCTCTGTAGCTCCGCTACAGCCCGAGTTGAGTGCAGAAAACTCACAGCACCTCTCAAGATGACTCGAACGATACGAATGGTTTCGCGGACCTAGCTCGGGCAACAGACCGAGAGCTCTGAAAGCGACAGGCGAACGCGCCTGATGTCTCCGAATCGATTCCTGTGATTACGAGCTCTGTAGCCCCCCTACAGCCCGAGTTAAGTGCAGTAAACTGACAGCATCTCTCAAGATGACTCGAACGATACGAATAGTTTCGCAAACCTATCTCGGGCAGCAGACCGAGTTCAGACCTCTAGATGAAACAGACGAACGCGCCTGATGATTTGCAATCGATTTCTGTGAGAATGAGCTCTGTAGCTGCTCTACAGCTCGAGTTAAGTACAAAATACCGATCACGCGTATCAAGATGACTCGAAACAGCCGATCCCGCCGCAACGCTTTTTCGCAAAAATATTTACCCGATCGAGCTGAGATTAAGATGGCGAGCTGAAATGAGATCGAATATGGTCAGAAAAAATACTAGAGCTCAAACGAATTGTTGAATTCCGAGAACAAAATTTTCAACCGACTAAAAGTCAGCAAAAGGTCAGTCGAGATTTTTCTTGCCAACTAGCTCTCCGGCGCGCCCGAATTACTCTTAAGCTTCCAGCAACTAGCTAAGGGAAGCTCTACGAGTTACGCGCCTGATCAGTCTGAATCGATTAGCTGCTCGAGTTATGTTCAGAAAACCGTCATCGCGTGTCAAGATGACCTGAAACGGCCCATCCCGCCTGCCTGCTTTTTGACAGTAAAAGATACCCGATCGAACCTGAGATCAAGATGACGAGCGGGAAGAAGATCGAATATCATGGGAAAAAATACGCTCTAACGAATGGTTGAATTTCGGGAACAAATTTTCAACCGACCAAAAGTCAACCAAAGTTCCGTCGAGATTTTCCTTGCCAACTAGCTCTCCAGCGCCCCGGAACTGGGCGCCGGCGGTAAACCGTCAACCTTTCTTACCGCCGGGGGACTCGTAGAGCTTCCTGACCATACATAATGTCTAAACTAGTTGTAGAGAACAAATAGTTCAGCCCCAGCGATTTCAGACCTCTCGATGCAACAGCCGAACGCCTCTGATGCTTCTGGATCGTTTCCTGTGCGTACCAGCTCGTAGCTATCCTACAGCCCGAGTTCAATGCAGAAGAGGGGCGAAATCTGCCAAGGTTACAGAAAAGAATGTGAATAGTTTTGCGGATCTAGTCCGAGTGGCAAACCCAGTGAAGACCTCTGGATGCAAGAGACGAGCGCGCACAATGATTTCGAATCAGTTTCTGTGCGCATCAGCTGTGTAGCTCTCCTGGAGCCCGAGTTACGTGCGAAAATCGACAGCACCTGTTAAGATGACTCGAACAATACGAATGGGTTTGCGAACCTAGCTCGAGTAGCAGACCGAGTTCAGACCTCTGAATGCGACAGGCGGACGCGCCTGATGTGTCCGAATCGATTCCTGTGATTATGCCCCCTGCAGCCCCCTACAGACCGAGTTAAGTGCAGAAAACCGACAGCACCTCCCAAGATGACTCGACCAATACAAATAGTTTCGCGAAACTAGCTCGAGTAGCAGACCGAGTTCAGACCTCCGAACGCGACAAGCGAAGCGGGCGCGCCTGATGTCTCCGAATCGATTCCTGCGATTATGAGCCCTGTAGCCCCCCTACAGCCCGAGTTAAGTGCAGAAAACCGACAGCACCTCTCAAGATGACTCGAACAGTACGAATAGTTCGCGACCTAGCTCGGGCAGCAGACCGAGTTCAGAGCTCTCAATTCAACAGACAAACGCGCCCGATCATTCTGAATCGGTTTCTGTAAGTATCAGCTCTGTGGCTGTCCTACAGCTCGAGTTAATTACAAAAATCGACAACGTATGTCAAGATGACTCGAATAATACGAATAGGTTTGCAAACCTAGCTCGACTAGCAGACCGAGTTCAGACCTCTGAATGCAACAGACGAACGCGTCTGATCATTCTGGATCGATAAGCTGTGCCTACCAGCTCTGTAGCTGTCCATAATCTCGAGTTAAGTCCAATATACAGAGAGCCCGTATCAAGATGATTCGAAAAAGCCGATCCCGCCTGGACCCTTTTTGGCAGTAAAAGATACCCGATCGAGCTGAGATGGAGATGGCGAGCGGGAATAAGATCGAATATCACGGGAAAAAATTATAGAGCTCTAACGAATGGTTGAATTTCGAGGACAAAATTTTCAACCGACCAAAAGTCATCAAAAGGTCCGTCGAGATTTCTTCCCAACTAGCTCTCCAGCGCGCCGGAATTACTGGGCGCCGGCGGTAAACCGTCAACCTTTCTTACCGCCGGGGGACTCGTAGAGCTTCCTGACAAAAAATAATGTCGAAAAAAATGGCAGAGAACGAGTAGTTTTTCATCCCAAGCGATTTCAGACCTCTCGATGCAACAGCCGAACGCCTCTGATGCTTCTGGATTGTCTTCTACGAGCTCTGTAGCTCTCCTACAGCCCGAGTTATGCGCGTAAATCGCCAGCAACCCTGAAGATGACTCGAACAATACGAATAGTTTGGCCAACCTAGCTCGTATCAGACCAAGTTCAGGCCTCTGAATGCGACAGGCGGACGCGTCTAATGTCTCCGAATCGGTTCCTGTGATTACCGCCCTGCAGCCCCCTACAGCCCGAGTTAAGTGCAGAAACCCGACAGCATCTCAGGATGACTCGAACAATACGAATAGTTGCGGACCTAGTTCGGGCAGCAGACCGAGTTCCGAGCTCTGGATTCGACAGGGGGACGCGCCTGATGTCTCCAAATCGATGCCTGCGACTACCAGCACTGTAGCGCCCCACAACCCCCGATGCTTCTGGATTGTCTTCTTTACGAGCTCTGTAGCTCTCCTACAGCCCGAGTTACGTGCGTAAATCGACAGCACCTCTCAAGATCACTCGAACAATACGAATAGTTTGGCAAACCTAGCTCGAGTATCAGACCGAGTTCAGACCTCTGCATGCGACAGACAGACGCTTCTGATGTCTCTGAATCGATTCCTGTGATTACCAGCCCTGCAGCCCCACCCCCTACAGCCCGAGTTAAGTGCAGGAAACTGACAGCACCTCTCAGGATGACTCGAACAATACAAATAGTTTCGCGGACCTAATTCGGGCAGCAGACAGGGGTCGGAGCTCTCGGTTCGAAGAGCGGACGCGCCTGATGTCTCCGAATCGATTCCAATGATTAACAGCCATGCAGCCCCCCTACAGCCCGAGTTAAGTGCAGAGAACCGACAGCACCTCTCAGAACGACTCGAACAATACGAATAGTTTGGACCTAGTTCGAGTTCGGAGCTCTTAATTCGAAGCCGGACGCGCCTGATTCACGAGACAACGGCCACTCATGATTCTGAATCGATTTCTGTCAATATCAGCTCTGTAGCTGTCCTATAGATCGAGAGTACAGAAAACCGAGAGTGTCTGTTAAGATGACTCAAACAATACGAATAAGTTTGCGCACCTAGCTGGCTACCAGACCGAGTCCAGACCGAGTTTAGACCTCTGGATTCAACAGACGAACGCGCCTGATCATTCTGAATCGATTAGATGTGCATATCAGCTCTGTAGCTGTCCTAAAGCTCGATTTATCTTGAGAAAACCGTCACAGCGTGTCAAGATGACTTGAAACAGCCGATCCCGCCTGCCTGCTTTTTGGCAGTAAAAGGTAGCCGATCGAGCGGAGAGATCAGGATGGCGAGCGCGAATGAGATCGAATATCATGGAAATAATACTAGAGCTCTACGAGGTATGTTCGAACATTTGGAGACCAAAATTTTCAACTGAGCAAACATTATCAAAAGGTCTGTCGAGATTCGACATTTTTCTTGCCAACTAGCTCTCCAGAGCCCTGGAATATGGAACCAGCGGTAAGCCGTCTACCTGGCTACCGCCAGGAACCTCGTAGAGCTCTGTTCTTGCACGGCGATCGTCGGAACACGGAGAGAAAGCTTCTGGAGCGAGAAAGAAAAAACTCAAAAAATCACGTTTTTCTGCTTTACCCAGCGTTGGTTCCCCCAAGTCTTTTGATAATAATACTGCACCTACAGACCTGAAACTTTTACTGGCAGACGCGACAAAACCCACTACATGTGCGAAAAATCTGGTTTCTCAAAATAAATGGTCAAATATCTTTCAAATATTCGCAAAACCACCCAAAAGTTGCCACATTGTCCACCTCGGCCGGGTGGGCCAACTAGCTCAACCCGCGCCGGAATTCCTCTAGCTCATCGATGCCGAAGAGCTCTACGAGGTACTTTTAAGCTTCCAGCAGTTGGTAGCGTCAACTGGTTGCGTCCACTTGGTGCGTCCAAAACCCGGAGAGCATAAGGCAAATGGAACCGGCGGTAAACCGTCAACCTGGTTTCTGCCGGGAACCTCGTAGAGCTCTTTTCTTGCACAGCGATCGTCGGAACACATGAAGAAAGCTTCTGAGCGAGAAACAAAAAACTCGAAAAATCACGTTTTTCTGTTTTTATAAAACCTCGTTTCCTCCAAGTGTTTTGAAAGTAATACTGCACCTATGGGCCTGAAAATTTTACTGGCAGACGCGCCATAACCCATTAGAATGAATTGTCAAATATCCTCCAATACTGGGCGCCGGCGGTGAACCGTCAACCTTGGTTACCGCCGGGAACTCGTAGAGCTTCCTAGTTCGACTTAAGTTGAGAAAACCGACAGCACCTACCAACATTCCGACTCATAGTGAATATTTTTTTACCTCTGAATGCGACAGGCGGACGCGTCTGATGTCTGCGAATCGACTCCTGTCATTACCAGTCCTGCAGCCCCTCTACAGCCCGAGTTCAGTGCAGAAAACCGACAGCACCTCTCAGGATGACTCGAACAATACAGCAGTTTCGCAGACCTAATTCAGGCAGCAGACCGAGTTCCGAGCTCTGGATTCGACAGGCGGACGCGGCTGATGTCTTCAACCCCGCGCAGGAACTGGCGCCGGCGGTGAACCGTCAACCTGGTCACCGCCGGGAACCTCGTAGAGCTCCTAGCATGCGTAAGAGTGCTTAGCATCAAGAGAGAGGGCTTCTGGAAGTATTTCTCGAAAAAGAGAAATCACGACTTTTTTCATGTCGACATAAAGTTGGTTCCGCCAAGTGTTTTGATAGTAAAAGTGCATCTAGAGAGCTCATATTGAGACGCAGAGGCCCTCATAACCTTCTACAGGTGCGAAAAATCTGCTTTCTCAAAATAAATGGTCAAATATCTTTCAAATATTCGCAAAACCACCCAAAAGTTGCCACATTGTCCGCCTCGGCCGGGTGGGCCAACTGGGCGCCGGCGGTAAATCGTCAACCTTGGTTTTGCGGACTTTGCGGTCGACTGTGCAGGCTTTCCAGCCTAGTCGGAAGCAAGGAGCGGGCGCATCGGGAGTAGGCGGAAGCCTCACCGATCCAAACGATCAGAGGCGAAAGCCAACTCTTATTAGGAGGATGAGAGGTCAAGCACACACACACGACAAAAGAAGGCATGGCGTGAGTGAGCACAATCAACCTTGGTTACCGCCGGGAGACTCGTAGAGCTTCCTAGCTCGACTTAAGTTCAGAAAACCGACAGCACTACCAACATTCCAACTTATAGTGAATATGTTTTGACTCTGAATGCGACAGGCGGACGCGTCTGATGTCTTCGAATCGACTCCTGTCATTACCAGCCCTGCAGCCCACTTACAGCCCGAGTTAAGTGTAGAAAACCGATAGCACCTCTCAGGATGACTCGAACCATACAGATCTAACTGGCGCCGGCGGTGAACCGTCAACCTGGTCACCGCCGGGAACCTCGTAGAGCTCCTCTCACTGGTAAGAGTGCAGAGAATCGACACAGAGTGAAAAATGTGAGATTTTTCGAAAATCTTTATTTCCGATTTTTTCGATGTTCATATTCGCTGAGTTCCCGGAAGTCAACTCATGCGAAAATGCATTGGGAGAGCTGAGCTGCTGTCAGAGAGAAGTTTATATGCCAATGCGACGTGCAAAAATCTGCTCTCTCAAAATAAATGGTCAAACATCTTTCGAATTTTCGCAAAACCGACCAAAAGTCACCAATTTGTCCTTTCTGGCCGGGCGGTCGAACTAGCTCCACCCTGCGCCGGAATTCCTCTAGCTCATCCAGGCCGAAGAGCTCTACGAGGTATTCGGTCAGCAGACCGATTTCAGAGCTCTGAATTCGACAGACGAACGCAACCGATGATTCTGAATCGGTTTCTGTAAATATCAGCTCTGTAGCTGTCCTACAGCTCGAGTTAAGTACAGAAAACCAACAGTTCCTGTCAAGATGACTCAAATAGTACGACTAGGTTTGCGAACCTAGCTCGGCTAACAGACCGAGTTCAGACCTCTGAACAGGGGAACGCGTCTAATCATTTCACATCGATTAGCTGTGCTTACCAGCTATGTAGCTGCCCTAAAGCTCGAGTTATGTTCAGGAAACCGTCAGCGCGTATCAAGATGACGCAAAACGGCCGATCCCGCCACAGTGCTTTTCGATAGTAATATTCACCCGATCGAGCTGAGATCAAGACAGCGAGCGGGAATAAGATCGAATATCACGGAAAAAATACTAGAGCTCAAACGAATGTTCAAATTTCGAGAACAAAATTTTCAACCGACCAAAAGTCAGCAAAAGTTCCGTCGAGATTTTTCTTACCAACTAGCTCTCCAGCGCGCCGGAACTGGGAACCGGCGGTAAACCGTCAACCAGGTTACCGCCGGGGCCCTCGTAGAGCTCTTTTCTCACACGGCGCTCATCGGTAAGCATGAAGAAAGCGTCTAGGGCAAGACCTGAGAAACTCGAAAAATCACCTTTTTCCGTTTTCTATCCAACGTCGGTTCCCCCAAGTGTTTTGATAGTAATACTACAGCTACGGACCTGAAAATTTTACTGGCAGACGCGCCTTAACCTACTACAGGTGCGAAAAATCTGCTTTCTAAAAATGAATTGTCAAATATCTTCCAAATATTCTCAAAACCACCCAAAAGTTATCACTTTGTCCTTCCTGGCCGGGTCGACCAACTAGCTCCCCCCGCGCCGGAATTCCTCTAGCTCATCGATGACGAAGAGCTCTACGAGGTATTACTCTTAAGCTTCAGCAACTGGAACCGGCGGTAAACCGTCAACCTGGTCACCGCCGGGAACCTCGTAGAGCTCTTTTCTTTCACGGCGATCGTCGGAACACATAGAGAAAGATTCTGGAGCGAGAAACGAAAAATCGAAAAATCATGTTTTTCTGTTTTTATTCAACGTCGGTTCCGCCAAGTGATTTGATAGTAATACTGCACCTATACACCTGGAAATTGTACTGGCAGACGCGAAATAACCCACTACAGGTGCGAAAAATCTGCTCTCAAAATAAATTGTCAAATATCTTTCAAATATTCGCAAAACCACCCAAAAGTCATCACTTTGTCCTTTCTGGCCGGGTCGACCGACTGGCGCCGGCGGTGAACCGTCAACCTGGTCACCGCCGGGAACCTCGTAGAGCTCCTTGCATCCGTGAGAAAGCTCAGGATCAAAGCGAGAGCTTCTGGGAGCTTTTCTACAAAACTTTCAAGTTGAGATTTTTCAGGGTCAACATGAAGTCGGTTCCTCCAAGTGAACTGGTACTGAAAACTGGGCGCCGGCGGTAAACCGTCAACCTTTGTTACCGCCGGGGGACTCGTGGAGCTTCCTGACAACATATAATGTCGAAAAAACTTGCAGAGAAAAAATAGTCTGCATGCGACAGGCGGACAGGCGGACGCGTCTGATGTCTCTGAATCGATTCCTGTGATTATCAGCCCTGCAGCCCCCCCTACAGCCCGAGTTAAGTGCAGGGAACCGACAGCACCTCTCAGGATGACTCGAACACAAATAGTTTCGCGGACCTAGTTTGGGCAGCAGACAGACTTCGGAGCTCTAGGTTCGAAAGGCGACGCGTCTGATGTCTCCAAACCGATTCCAGTGATTACCAGCCACGCAGCCCCCTACAGCCCGAGTTAAGTGCAGAGAACCGAGAGCATCTCGCAAGATGATAGAACAATACGAACTGTTTCGCGATTATAGATCGGACAGCAGACCGAGTTCAGAGCTCTGGATTCAACAGACAACGGCCACTGATGATTCTGAATCAGAGTATGTACTGTAGCTCGAATTAAGTAGAGAAAACCGAGAGCGTCTGTCAAAATGACTCGACTAATACGAATAGGTTTGCGTACCTAGCTCGGCTAGCAGACCGAGTTCAGACCTCTGGGTTCAACAGGCGAACGCGCCTGATCATTCTGAAACGATTAGCTGTGCTCACCAGCTCTGTAGCTGTCCTGAAGCTCGGTTATCTTGAGAAAATCGTCACCGTCTATCAAGATAACTCGAAACGGCCAATCCCGCCTGCCTGCTTTGTGGCAGTAAAAGCTACCCGATCGAGCTGAGATCAAGATGGCGAGCGGGAATGAGATCAAATATCATGTGAAATACTAGAGCTCTAACGAATGTTCAAATTTTGAGAACAAAATTTTGAACCGACCAAAAGTCATCAAAAGGTCCGTCGAGATTTGTCTTGCCAACTAGCTCTCCAGCGCCCCGGAATACTCTTAAGCTTCCAGCAATAACTTGCTAAGGGAAGCTCTACGAGTTATGGCTCTACAGGGCTGAGCTGCTCAGAGAACAAAGTTTATATGTCAATGCTCGGAGTTAAAAATCTGCGTTCTCAAAATGAATTGTCGAATATCTTTCAAATCTAGCTCACCCCGCGCTGGAATTCCTCTAGCTCATCGACGGCGAAGATCTACGAGGTACTAGCTCCACCCCGCGTCAGAACTCGGCGCCGGCGGTAAACCGTCAACCTTTCTTGCCGCCGGGGGACTCGTAGAGCTTCCTGACAGTTTATGATGTGGAAAAAAATTGCAGAGAACGACTAGTTTTTTAGAAAAACGAATAGTTTGGCAACCCAGCTCGAGTATGAAACGAGTTCAGACCTCTCAATGCGACAAGCGGACGCGTCTGATGTCTCTGAATCGATTCCTGTCATTACCAGCCCTGCAGCCGCCCTACAGCCCGAGTTAAGTGCAGAAAACGGACAGCAGCTCTCAGGATAACTCGAATAATTCAATAGTTTTGCGGACCTAGTTCGAGCAGCAGACCGAGTTCCGAGCTCTGGGTTCGGAATAAGGACGCGTCTGATGTCTCCAAATGGATCTCTGTGACCAATACTGTAGCTGTTCCCCAGCACGAGTTGTGCAGAAAACCGAGATCACTTCTCAAGATGTCTTGAACAACGAGTAGTTTCGCGAACCTAGCTCGGGCAGCAGTCAGAGCTCTCGATTGAACAGACGAACGCGTCTGACAATTTCCAATCGATTTGTGTGAGCATCAGCTCTGTAGCTGCCCTACAGATCGAGTTAAGTACATAAACCAAGAGCGTCTGCCACGATGACTAGACTAATACGAATAGATTTACGAACCTAGCTCGGCTAGCAGACCCAGTTCAGACCTCTGGATTCAACAGGCGAACGCGCCTGATCATTCTGAATGGATTAGCTGTGCTTACCAGCTGTGTAGCTGTCCTAAAGCTCGAGTTATGTTCAGAAAACCGACATCGCATGTCAAGATGACTCGAAACGGCCGATCCCGCCTGCCTGTTTTTTGACAGTAAAAGGTACCCGATCGAGCTGAGATCAAGATGGCGAGCGGCAATGAGATCGATTATCATGGGAAAAAATACTAGAGCTCAAACGAATGTTCAAATTTCGACAACAAAATTTTCAATCGACCAAAAGTTATCAAAAGGTCCGTCGAGATTTTTCTCGCCAACTGGCTCTCCAGCGCGCCGGAATTATTGGACCGGCGGTAAACCGTCAACCTGGTTTGTTTGTTTGTTTGGACTCGCGTTCCCAGCTGGGTGCAGCTGGGCGAGGACCGGTCCCGCAGAAGCACACGGGCAGCGCTAAGCAGCGCTTCGGCTGCCGACAATTCACATTCTGTGACTGTAGCTCCTTCGAGGAGCCACGCGGCCTCGGCCACATCCCTCCAAACGAGGGGCACGGCACTAGAAACAGCAAACTCATGCCCAGCAGGGAAGGGGCCCACGGTTCTCGCGGAAGCGATTCCTATCTCACTGGGATTGCACTGAGTATTGATTAAGCCGATCTGAAGCCAGAAACCACATCCTGATCCTTGCTGGTCAACCCCGCCATCAAAGCCTCCCCTGATAGCGAACGGTACGAGATAAGTTTCGAATGGATATAGATAACGATGAGTTCTGTAGAATGTGCGGCCATATCTGGCCTCATGCGTCAATTCATCCGCTCGTGTATTGTCCTCCCTGAATTCGTGTCTCCATATCTCACGTCCCAAGGCAGCAGGCCTCAGATTGAAACACGCGGCGAGCTCAAAGGTACAATCAATCATGGCAGCTGTCCTCTTGCAGTAGCCACGATTCTCACATCTCCATTTACCCTGGAGCCAGGAGCAGATAAGTAGTGAGTCACCCTTGAACTCAGCAGCAAAACCCTCTGACGATATGTCCCACACAGTCGCGCGTTCCTGGATCATCGCATATCGTATTGCAAGCTTGGCGGACTCTTTGGGGTCATACTTGGGGTGCAGAGGGTTGGTCGCGGTATCGACCATCTCAGTATCGGCCTTCTCACGAGCCTCAGGGGAGCCTCGAGGTCCATTAGGAGAGCCCTTCCAAGACACCACAAAGTAATCATAGACCTTAGATTTGTTGTATTGTATAAGGAGTTGCTTCCATACCTCCAAGAATTGAACCCAATCACCCCGTACAGACTCCCACCACTTTTCCCCAAAGAACTGAATGTATGGGAACTGCCAAGACCGTCCGCCCACAGACACAGGGCCTCCACGAAGCCGTTTGCCCGAACTAGATAAGGCCCTGCTGCCGTGTTGTCGTAGAACCTCTGTTATTGTGTCGCGAGCCGTGACCCAGCCAACATTGTACATCATAAGCGCACGTCGGGAGTCTCGAAAGGCCCTCCTCCCCTTTGAGACGGCAAGCGGCTCGTCTCTGAGAGTGTGGGTAGCTCCCTCTCCAGAGGGCATCGGCTGTGAGCGGGCAATGGAACAGGCGACCTGCGAGCAGAGATCCTCCAGCCTCCTCTCCATGTCCGTACTCCTCCCCTCCGCCTCCATCACAGTCGCAGCAGGTATATCCTCCCCCCGTCCCTCCGTAAAGCGAACACGTTTAGCACGTTGAGTCGTTGATCCCTCCACCTCAACCTCCGTCCTTGCCGTCCTGTCCTCCTCCAAAGATAGTAAATATTGCCTCGTGGAGCGCATCATGCCCCAGCTCTTCCAGCACAGCATCTGCACAGCCGATGGGAAACCCCCATCGCAGAAGATTGTCCTGACACGTGTCAGTGCAGCTGGCCGCCATACCTCCCACCCCACATCTCCTGGCTTCCTCCTCCCTGACATTCTCAGAAGACACATACCCTCGAACGCATGAATAACCCTCACACACTCACTGTCAATCGTGATGGCCTCTGCTGCATATAAAAGGCGGCTCTGCACAGTCGATTGATATCGACGAAACTTCTTCACCAGAGGCAACGCCCTGCACGTAAAATACTGCACCTGCGCAAAGAACGCCCGTCGGGCCTGCTGGACGCGCTCCTGCACATCCGTGTGGATAGCAGTGAAACTTCTGGGAATCTGATATCCCAGCACATTCAAACTCTCAACACGCTTGAAAGGTACAATCCGCGAGCCAATCTGAACCGTGACCGTATCAGTGTACTGAGTACCACACACCATCATTTCTAAACTCTCCTCCTTCCACTCCATCCCCCACTCCCTGAGAGCAGTAGTGAAGGCAGTGGCTGCTACCTGCGCCTCCGATGCTGACTTGGCGGCCAGAAAAATATTGTCGGCCCAGAGAGCATGATTCCACCGTGCGTACCGGCAGTGATCGTCATGGCATGGCATCTCGACTCCGACACCGCGCTGGTCCAGGCGAGCAATCACATCCCGCCACATAGCAATAGTGACAATAGTAAACGCGATAGGTGATTCGGTACCCCCAGTGCGGAGTGACCTGTCCCATTTCTTGCACCGCCGGGAACCTCGTAGAGCTCATTTCTTGCACGGCGATCGTCGAAACACGGAGAGAAAGCTTCTGGAGCGAGAAAGAAAAAACTCAAAAAAAACACGTTCTTCTGATTGTACTCAACGTCGGTTCCCCCAAGTCTTTTCATAGTAATACTTCACCTACAGACCTGAAAATTTTACTGGCAGACGCGGCAAAACCCACTACAGGTGCGAAAAATCTGGTTTCTCACAATAAATTGTCAAAGATCTTTCAAATATCGCAAAACCACCCAAAAGTTGCCACATTGTCCGCCTCGGCCGGGTGGGCCAACTGGGCGCCGGCGGTAAACCGTCAACCTTGGTTACCGCCGGGAGACTCGTACAGCTTCCTAGCTCGACTTAAGTTAGAAAACCGACAGCACCTACCAACATTCCGACTCATAGTGAATATTTTTTGACCTCTGAATGCGACAGGGGGACGCGTCTGATGTCTGCGAATCGACTCCTGTCATCACCAGCCCTGCAGCCCCCCTACAGCCCGAGTTAAGTGCAGAAAACCGACAGCACCTCTCAGGATGACTCGAACAATACAATAGTTTCACAGACCTGATTCGGGCAGCAGACCGAGTTCGGAGCTCTGGATTCGACAGACGAACGCGTCTGATGTCTTCGAATCGATTCCTGCGACAACAAGCACTGTAGCCCCCTCAGCGCTAGTTCAGTGAAGAAAACCGAGAGCACTTCTCAAGATGACTCGACCAATACAAATAATTTCGAGATTCTAGATCCAGTGGACCGAATTCAGAGATCTGGATTCGACAGACAAGCGTAACTGATGATTCTGAATCGGTTTCTGTAAATATCAGCTCTTTAGCTGTCCTACAGCTCGAGTTAAGTCAGAAAACCGAGGGTTCCTGTCAAGATGACTCGAATAATACGAATAGGTTTGCGGACCTAGCTTGGCTAATAGACGAGTTCAGACCTCTAGAGTCAACGGGCGAACGCGCCTAATCATTCTACATCGATGAGCTGTGCTTACCAGCTCTGTAGCTGTCCTAAAGCTCGAGTTATGTTCAGAAAACCGTCCGTGCGCATCAAGATGACTCGAAACGGCCGATCCCGCCACAGTGCTTTTGATAGTAATATTCACCCGATCGAGCCGAGATCAAGATGGCGAGCGGTAATAAGATCGAATATCACGGGAAAAAATACTAGAGCTCTAACGAATTGTCAAATGTCGAAAACAAAATTTTCAACCTACCAAAAGTCAGCAAAAGTTCCGTCGGAATTTTTCTTGCCAACTAGCTCTCCAGCGCGCCGGAATTACTCTTACTGGGCGCCGGCGGTAAACCGTCAACCTTGGTTTTTTCGTTTCGCTGACTCACGGGCCCCAAGTGCCCAGTCCAGTCCGAAGCGGGCGGGCACGCCAAACGCGGGCCACCGAGCGGCTAAGGCGGAAGCCTCACCACGCCAAGCGCGTGGGGGGCGGCTTAGGCGGTAGCCTCTGGCAGCTCTTATAAGGAGTGTGTACATCAACACAAGTGTGTGCACGCATGAAGGCAACAACACGAATGAGAATCATCAATCACACAATTTATCGCTAAAATAGGCCTGCAAAACCCGCGGGAGTGCTGCAATGACGCACTCTGCAGCGGAGAGTTCCGCATCCGTCACCGTGGACCCGTCTTGGAGAGCAAGGGAGCAAACATATACGTCCTTGAAGATAATCTGTGGGGATTCACAGAAAGAAGAGGTGGGCGAAAGATGGGAGAATCGAGATCGCAATCCAATCTGAATCCAAGCTCCACTTCCAGCTCCCAGGCTGCACACACCACCATCAAAGCCCGCTTTGATGAGGCAAGGTTCATAGCATGACTGTTCGTATGGCTGCAACTGGTACTGTTCGTTCGTGTATTGGTGGCCCTCGCGGGCCTGGTGGGTAAGGAGGTCGGCTTTCTCGTTCCATTCCCGAAACTCATGCTTGAGAAGATCGCGTCCTGCTTCAGCAGGTCTGACACCATACATACAACACATTCCTTCTAAAGTATTTATCATATTATCAACACGTGTCTGGTACAAGTGATTACCAGCCTTCCAGAGGCCGCAAAGCCAGCAAATGATAAGAAGAGAATCTCCTGTGATCTCCAGCGGCACGCCTCCAGAAGTCACGTCCCAACAAGTGCTCTTCAGATTGTGGATAGCTAATCTCTTACTGAATCGCAGGCGCGCAGCAGGAGAATCGTCATCTGTAACAACATGCTCCTCATTTCGTTCAGCTAGAAAGACGGGGGAGTTACCATCATGGATACCTTTGCATTTCTTCTGGAAGAGCTTGAGCATAGAGGGTGTACAATGATGAGCTGCAAACTGCATGAAGGCATGAAGGCCACCCTGAAATACTTCCCACCACCGTGGGCCAAAGAACTCATGAAAGGGGGTCTGCCAACAACGTTGTCCAATCGCTTGCCCTCCTGACCTCCAGCGTTTCATAACTCCGCATTCCCTCCACTTGCCGAATGCGCGAAGGGCTTCTCCCTCAAGTGTGCGCTGCGTGTCATAACTTATTCCAAAGGCAATCAAACACATGCGTGCATCACTCCATGATCTGTGCTTGTCCGTCATGTCCTCTCCCTGATACAACCTCTGTGCGCATGCCGAAACATCCTTCGCCAGCAGCCACTGTGCCCGGAGAAATCTCTGGACCAAGCTGTGATACCCAGCCTCTGCGAACTTCGATCTGGCGGCGTTGTATCTTCTCTCATTCCATGTAGCATAGGGTTCGTCTGGTTCTCGACGGCATCGAAGCATGAAGCACAAACACTTGCCCTCAAACGCGTGCAAGGCATGGAGGCTGTCCTTGTCGGCCGTGCAACCGTCCGCACCGAAGAGGGCAATACTCTGAACCTTTTGCTGGTACCGTAGGAACTTATCCTTAAGAGGCGTGCTATTGTTCCGAAAATATCCTGCCTGGGAATAAAATGTCCGACGAGCCGCCTCGATTCTAGAGTCCACGTCAAGGTGTGAAGAGTACTTATAGTCAGAGAACAGCTGGATACCTAGAACCATCATCTCCGTAACACGCCTGAACCGCATTACGTCATTCTGGAAGGGAACAAGCAAGTCGGCTGAAGATAGGATCTGTCCCTCAGCATCTCTCGCAGCGTCGGCTCCGAAGACCATGTAAAGCAAGCTTGAGGGTTTCCAGCGCATGCCGAAATCTTGGAGTCTAACAGTAAGGTCGTGAATCATGTGTGCCAATTCTTCCCTGCTTCGTGCCAAGATGTAGCAATATCTGCCCATACGAAGTGATTGACGACCGACGTGTAGGACGACTTGCCAGAATCCATGGGGTCCCCAGTTTTAAAACACACTTGATAGCCTATGTTCTGTCTATCCCATTGTCGAAAGGTTCCCTGCCACATCGCAGCGATAATTAAATTGAAACCTAGGGGTCCCTCGGCTCCGCCCGTTCTAATACATCTATCCCATCTCACACCCTCCACCTCGATACTTTCATGGCAAACCGTACCCACACTATCGCACAGTGGATCAAGAAATGCATATTAAAGATGATAAGGTACATGTGCGTGCTGTAAACCCCGTCTAACATTGGCTACCGTGCAATGGTCGAAGGCCTGTAGGATATCTGCGTTGGCCAGATGTGCTGTTTCCCCCTTGCCCCATGTAGAAGCATGCTGGCCGATGTGTTTCAAGCTCGCCGTGATCTCGTTCGTGGTGCGATTAGATTGGAAGCCGCAAAGTCCGAGAGGGCGAAAGAAACCATTTCGCTCGACATGTTGCTCCACAAGAATAACAATACATGTGCTATACCATCGTGCAATAGCGTTCTGCATACATAGAAGCCTACCGTCCTTAAGATCAGTGATGCCAGGAAGCTTGGGCATAAAGGAGATGAGGATATCACGCCATGAGGAGGGGCACGGTGTGCACATGTGTAGCATATCGTCGAACAGGCGTCGGACGTTGCGCAATACCGTCCAAGGGAGACACTTTAACACCTCACACGGTACTCGATCTGGCCCTGTGGCTCGTTGTGTACGAAGGCGCGCCCGCCCACGTCCGAGTAACGCCATTGTGATGGTCGAATACGTGCTGTTACAAAGCTCCCCCCTCGCCTTCTCCTTGATCTCCTCCATCATACTAGTGTTCTCCTCCCGCATCTGTTCCGATGAAAGTTTATTTCTGCAGAAACTGTCGAGCTCCTTCCTCCAAACCTCCCTGTCCTCCGTCTCCTGGCCCTCCACCACCAAGTGTTTAATATGATGACGAGTCTTTCGACGATTGATGGGGACACTTCCAAGCTGTAACATCTCTGCGATATCGACGGCGAAGTAGATTAATCTCACTCCTGAAACGTTTCTTTTCCTCTGGAGTCGTGTCTGACGGTAGTTCCCGCCATCTCTCCAAAAGCCGAGTCAACTCGGTCGGCCTCACAGGTGGCCTCTGCTTGCCGCTCTGCGCCGTGGTAAAGTTCACGTCAGGAGCAGCAACAAAAGACTGAATGAGCGTGCTAGGCAAGCTGGCTGGCTCCATCTCGAGAGAACGTGCGGGAATCCCACGAAACACAACATCTCCCAAGCTCCGATCCACCCTCCTCCTAGCATTGAACTCATCGCCCCATGTCACGCATCGATATCCTACCAAGGAAGGCGCTGGTGGCTCCACCCGCCCCCTGTCGTCACGTCGCACAATCACACGGCCAGGCGATGCAAACTGCCCAGTTAGAAGTGCATGATCACTTAATCGACTCCTATTCCTCCTTCCTCCTCTGGCATAACACCAAGAAACTTCACACTCTGTGCACTCCCAACGGCTGGGCACCAAGATGTAATCTAGCACCTTCTGAATTCGTCCGAAGCTTCGTTGCTCGCCCCACGCTTCCCAAGTAGGACGCCTATCTGCAGACAAGGTGTTGGCCGCCTTAAACATGTGGGTCTGCATGAACCCCAGTAGCATCTCCATCATCCTCCTCCTCCTGTCGATACGCTCCCTCTCCTCCGTCCCACAAGCCAAAGTCCTGACCTCCTTCCTCAAGCCCTCTCCCCTGGCAAGGTACAGTTCCCCATTGCATTCTAACTCACATAGTGGCGGTAGCTCAACATTCCCGTCAAGCAAACAAACAAAGCTGGCCTGGCTATACCTGTGTCTGAGGCTTCTGAAAGTGGCAGACACCCGCCCAAGCGTAAGTTCATACTCAGCTTCGCAATCTTCTCGATGAGAATCGGGCAGGTAGAGAGAACAGACAACCAAGGGCGAGAAGGAAGTACCGAACACACCAATGGCGAATCTAGAGAAGGTAGTAACGAATTCCCTGGACGTCGAGGCCCAACTCCGATCGAAGAGGAGCCCCGCCTTCCTGCAAGCACTATGCTTGATCTGCCAAACGAGACGGGCGGCATCTGCATGAATTATATTCTGGGCCTCCTGAAGCGCGAACAGACCGCCACATGCACGCATATGGTTAAGCACCTCCACGCCCCTGAAGTTGTTCTCACCAGCCTTGTCAAGGTTCCAGCATCCCAACTTGATCCCCGACAGCCGGTGCCGATTCGGTCACACCTTGCGGTTGACCTCGATCTCAAAGTCCGGCGCTGTGATCGTAAGATTTGGGAACTTCGCCTGAAGTTGACCCCACTGCGTCTGATGGATCGTCCACGTCTGGGCTGCTCCGAACTCTGCGATACAGATCGGGCGGAGGAGTCGGTCGCCCTGAGCCTTGACCCACATGTTCGATTTCGGGGGGCCAACCTCTCCCCTCACCTCCAAGACCAAGTTGTGGCGCTGGCACACATTACGCCAGGCCCCGCAAAAGCGGCCAACTGCACGAACATGGTCGCGCTTCCATGGAGCTGATTCGATATTGAAACGTAAGAGAGTCGGGTCGATGACCTGCGTCATACCTGCGATGAGCACGCTGGGATCTGGAATAGTCGTCCCTTCTGGCAAGGGGGCTCGCTGCGCAGTGGGAGTCACAATGATCCTGAGAAGCTTCTGGAAACGATAGAGCACTTCTCGATCTGTCATTGGAAGAAACTTGATGCGGCAACTGCCAAACATGTAGCGACCCGCATTGATACGCTCTGTCCCCTCCTTGCTGAGAAAGGCCTGGTCATCTGAGGCAATCACTTTGGAAATACTGTCCAGGAGTATCATGGTGTCGTCGAATGTCAACATTTGAGCACAACGATTCTGATGATTGGCCCAATCTGTAACCCACCCCTTGACCTCGATATATGTTGGAGAGAATTGGCCCCTACCCCCGCCTCCTCCCCCGCCCCCGTCTGGAGGGCCACTCCCAGCGCTGAAGGTAGATACCGCACTCCCATTCTGAACCGTTTTCAGTGTCTTCTCGAGTTCGTCCATACGTTTATCCGTCTCATCCATACGTTTAGTGTGTTCTGCTAAAACTCCGTCCATCCTCTTGATGTCTGTCTTTGTGGCCTCAACAGTCTCACGGATATCGTCACCTACGTCTTCCTGTTTGAACATTCCTTCAATCATCATACGCTGGAAGGGATCTGTGAACTGTGCCAGCGTCTGGGCCCTGCGTGCCTGCACATCAGGACCTCGCTGTCTCTTAGTACCCGTAGTAGCAGCAGCTGCTTCCACGGAGCCCGACATAATGCCTACGTCGCCTCTAAGGAGATCTTCGGGGATATTCCAACGATTACGAAAGCCTCGTTCCTCTCTGCGTCGTTTAAGGAGTTGAGCTGAAACAACCCTGAGAACTGAATCGAAACGGTATCCTTCCGTACGAGTAAGGGGGACCGTCGGGCTGATGAGCCTGTCCGCGTCAAGATCTAATGAAGTCTGCCTCTGAAGCCACTGCTCCCTCGTCTCAAGCCAATTGCCAAGACCCCACTGCTCCCGAAGCCAAGCCTGGTCCTCAGGCTCGTCCCAAGACGTGGCTGGAAATTCCCAGAATCAGAATACTATGGCGGCGCCCGCGGGGGAATGCGCGCCCCGAGGGAGGAGAGAACGCGCCCAGAGGGAGCAGAGACCAGCGCCCAGAGGAAGGAGGCCGCGCGGAGGTGGAGGAGGAGGGGGGAGCACGCTAGAACGCTTGCGGTTCTTGAGCCGTGCGGTTCTTGAGCCAAGAGCTCGTAGAGCTTCCTAGCTCGACTTAAGTTGAGAAAACCGACAGCACCTACCAACAATCCGACTCATAGTGAATATTCTTTGACCTCTGAATGCGACAGGCGGACGCGTCTGATGTCTGCGAATCGACTCCTGTCATTACCAGCCCTGCAGCCCCCTACAGCCCGAGTTAAGTGCAGAAAACCGACAGCACCTCTCAGGATGACTCGAACAATACAGTAGTTTCGCAGACCTAATTCGGGCAGCAGACCGAGTTCCGAGCTCAAGGATTCGACAGGCGGACGCGCCTGATGTCTTCAAATCGATTTCTGTGACCACCAGCACTGTAGCCCCCCTCAGCGCGAGTTGAGTGAAGAAAACAGAGCACTTGTCAAGATCACTCGACCAATACGAATAGTTTCGCGATTCTAGATCGGGCAGCAAACCGAGTTCAGAGCTCTGGATTCGACGGACAAACGCAACTGATGATTCTGAATCGGTTTCTGTAAATATCAGCTCTGTAGCTGTCCTACAGCTCGAGTTAAGTACAGAAAACCGAGAGTTCCTGTCAAGATGACTCGAATAATACGAATAGGTTTGCGGACCTAGCTCGGCCAACAGACCGAGTTCAGGCCTCTCGATTCAACAGGCGAACGCGCCTGATCATTCTACATCGATTAGCTGTGCTTATCAGCTCTGTAGCTGTCCTAAAGCTCGAGTTATGTTCAGAAAACCGTCAGCGCGCATCAAGATGACTCAAAACGACCGATCCCGCCATGACGCTTTTCGATAGTAATACCCACCCGATCGAGCTGAGATCAAGATGGCGAGCGGGAATAAGATCAAATATCACGGGAAAAAATACTAGAGCTCTAACGAACTGTTGAATTTCGAGAACATAATTTCCAACCGAGCCAAAGTTGTGAAAAGTTCAGTCGAGATTTTTCGAGCCAACTAGCCTGCCAGCGTTTTCGAATTACTCTTACTGGGCGCCGGCGGTAAACCGTCAACCTTTGTTACCGCCGGGGGACTCGTAGAGCTTCCAGACAGTATATGATGTGGTAAAAAAAATCCAGAGAACGACAAGTTTTTCAGCCCAAGCGATTTCAGACCTCTCAAGATAACTGTAACAAAAAACGAACAGTTTGGCAACCCAGTTCGAGTATCAAACCGAGTTCAGAACTTTCAATGCGGCGAATGCTGATGTCTGCGAATCAACGCATCTAATTACCAGCCCTGCAGCCCCCCCCCCCTACAGCCCGGGTTTAGTGCAGAAAACCGACAGCAGCTCTCAGGATGACTCGAATAATACAATAGTTTCGCGAACCTAGTTCGAGCAGCAGACTGAGTTCCGAGCTCTGGGTTCGACAGACGGGCGTGACTGATGTCTCCAAATCGATTTCTGTGACCAGCAGCACTGTAGCCCGCCCACAGCACAGTTCAGTGCAGAAAACCGAGAGCACTTCTCAAGATAACTCCAACAATACGAATAGTTTCGTAAACCTAGCTCGGGCAGCAGACCGAGTTCAGAGCTCTCGATTCAACAGACCAACGCGTCTGATGATTTCCAATCGGTATCTGTCACTATGAGCTCTCTAGCTGCCCTACAGCTCGAATTGAGTACAGAAAACCAAGAGCGTCTGTCAAGATGACTCGAATAATACGAATAGGTTTGCGGACCTAGCTCGGCTAGCAGATCGAGTCCAGACCTCTGGGTTCAACAGGCGAACGCGCCTGATGATTCTGGATGCGATAGGTGTGCTTACCAGCTCTGTAGCTTTCCTGAAGCTCGAGTTACCTTGAGAAAACCGACACCGTGTATCAAGATGACTCGAAACGGCCGATCCCGTCATGACGCTTTTCGATAGTAATACCCACCCGATCGAGCTGAGATCAAGATGGCGAGCGGGAATAAGATCGAATATCACGGGAAAAAATACTAGAGCTCTAACGAATTGTTGAATTTCGAGAACATAATTTTCAACCGAGCCAAAGTTGGGAAAAGTTCAGTCGAGATTTTTCGAGCCAACTGGCGCCGGGGTGAACCGTCAACCTCGTCACCGCCGGGAACCTCGCAGAGCTCCTCTCACTGGTATGAGTGCAGAGAATCGACACAGAGTGGAAAAATAAAGAGATTTCGAAAATCATGAAATTCGATTTTTTCGATGCTCATATTCGCTCAGTTCCTGGAAGTCAACTCATGCAAAAATGCATCGAGAGAGATGAGCTGCTGTCAGAGAGGAAATCATACGCCAATGCTCGGCGTAAAAATCTGCTTTCTCAAAATAAATGGTCAAATATCTTTCAAATTTTCGCAAAACCACCCAAAAGTTATCACATTGTCCGCCTCGGCTGGCTGGGCCAACTGTGCGCCGGCGGTAAACTAGCTCCACCCCGCGCCGGAATTCCTCTAGCTCATCGATGCCGAAGAGCTCTACGAGGTACTAGCCTGCCAGCGTTTTCGAACTGGGATCCGGCGGTAAACCGTCAACCAGGTAACCGCCGGGAGCCTCGTAGAGCTCTGTTCTCGCGCGGCGCTGCTCGGAGCACACGTAAAATGCTTTCTCAAGCGTGAAGAGAAAAGCTCGGAACATATTTTCTTTTTTTCATTTTGTATCTTCGTTTTGTGGACCTAGGTCGAGTACCAGACCGAGTTCAGACCTCTCCATGAGAGAAAAGAACGCGCCGGGTGATGCTGGATCGGTTTCTATGCGAACCAGCTCTGTAGCTCTTCTAAATCTTCAGTTAAGTACAGCAAACCCAGAGAACTTGTCAAATGACTAGAAGGATACAATAGTTTTGCGGACCTAGCTCGAGTATAAGACCGAGTTCAGACCTCTGGATGCAACGCACGAACGAATCTGATGATTCCCGATAGGTTTCTGAGTATTAGCTCTGCAGCTATCCTAAATCTCAAGTGAAGTACCGAAAACTGTGAACGCGTGTCTGGATGACTCAGAACACGGTCGGTTCCCTCAAGTGTATTGATGGTAGTATGCCATCTACAGATCTAAGAATTTTACTGGCAGACGCGGCATAGACCACTACACGTGGGAAAAATACCAGTTCTCGAAAAAAACTTTTCAAACTGGGCGCCTGCGGTAAACCGTCAACCGTTCTTACCGCCGGAGGACTCGTAGAGCTTCCTGACAACATATAATGTCGAAAAAAATTACACCGAAAAAATATTTTTTTCAGCCCGAGCAATTTCAGATCCTTGGATGCAACAGCCGAACGCCCCCGATGCTTCTGGATTGTCTCGTACGAGCTCTGTAGCTCTCCTACAGCCCGAGTTACGTGCGTACATCGACAGCACCTCTCGAGATGACTCGAACAATACGAATAGTTTGGCAAACCTAGCTCGGGTATCAGACCGAGTTCAGACTTTTGCACGCGACAATGTCTCCGAATCGATTAAAGCGATTACAAGCCATGCAGCCCCCTAGAGCCCGAGTTAAGCGCAGAGAACCGACAGCGTCTCTCAAGATGACTCGAACAATACGAATAGTTTCAATTCTAGATCGGGCAGCAGACCGAGTTCAGAGCTCTGGAGTCAACAGACAACGGCGACTGATGATTCTGAATCAGATTCTGTACGCATCAGCTCTGTAGCTGTCCTGTAGCTCGACTTCAGTAAAGAATACCGAGAGCGTCTATCAAGATGACTCGAATAATACGAATAGGTTTGCAGACCTAGCTCGGCTAGCAGACCGAGTTCAGACCTCTGGGTTTAACAAGCAAACGCGCCTGATCATTCTCAATCGATTAGCTGTGCTTACCAGCTCTGTAGCTGTCCTAAAGCTCGAGTTATCTTCAGAAAACCGTTATTGCGTGTCAAGATGACCCGAAACAGCCGATCCCGCCTGCCTGCTTTTTGGCAGTAAAAGATACCCGATCGAGCTGAGATCAAGATGGCGAGCGGGAATAAGATCGAATTTCATGGGAAAAAATTCTAGAGCTCTAACGAATGGTTGAACTTCGAGAACATAACTGGGCGCCGGCGGTAAACCGTCAACCTTTCTTACCGCCGGAGACTCGTAGAGCTTCCTGACAACATATAATGTCGAAAAAAATTACACCGAAAAAATATTTTTTTCAGCCCAGGCAATTTGGGACCTCTCGGGTGCAAAAGACGAACGCCGCCGATGCTTCTAGATTGTCTTGTGCACGGGCTTTGTAGCCCTCCTACAGCCCGGGTTACGCGTAAATCGACAGCACCTCTCAAGATGATTCGAACAATACGAATAGTTTGGCAAATCTAGTTCGAGCATCAGACCGAGTTCAGGCCTCTGCATGCGACAGGCGGGCGCGTCTGATGTCTCTGAATCGATCCCTGTGATTACCAGCCCTGCAGCCCCCCCCCCCAGATTCGAGAGACAAACGCAACTGATGATTCTGAATCGGGTTCTCTAAATATCAGCTCTGTAGCTGTCCTATAACTCGAGTTAAGTCCAGAAAATACCCGGATAGCTTCTTGGAGCGCGAAGGGCTTCAGAGAAGAAGCCGGAGGTGGGTGGTGAGGGGGACATGCCCACTTCTGCCAGTCCACGATCCTCGCAGCGAGTTGCCGGAGGTTGCAGCGGGTCTAGGAGCGTGGCTTCCTAGCGTTTCTGAATACGCGTGGCTCAAGGGTGCGCGAAGCGCTTCGGCAGAGCTTCGGCAGAGCTTCGCCAGTGCTCGCAGCCTCCTAGGCAGAGGTGTCGTGGTAGGTTTCACAGAGCCCCGCGCGTCGTAAAAGACGCCCTCGCCGACGTCTCCTGCGAGGTTTCCAGCGCCCCACGCATCGTTCCAGGCGGCCTGGCAGAGGTCGCCGTGTGGCGCTTGAGAGCGCTCTGCGCTCCGCGTCTTGCCTCGCTATCCGGATTTTGGACGCTTACAAGTCGAGAGTTCCTGTCAAGATGACTCGAATAATACAAATAGGTTTGCAGATCTAGCTCGGCTAACAGACCGAGTTCAGACCTCTGGGTTCAACAGGCGAACACGCCGAATCATTCTGCATTGATTAGCTGCGCCCGAATTCCACTTAGCTCTTTTGCCGAAGAGCTCTACGAGGTACTCGTCGAGCTTCCTGACAGTATATAGTATGGCAGGATTTTGTAAGCGTCCATGGTAGCATCCAAAACCCGGAGAGCGAGACACCCTCGGGCAGCAGAAGTCTCTTCTCGGGAAGTCTGGAGGCCCCCCCCGCAGCGCTACCGAAGCGCTGCCAGGAACGCTTCCACGCGTGCCTGCACGCGTGCAGGCACGCTTGGAAGCTTGCCGGAAGCTCTCCCGGACGCGTTGCCGGTTCAAACAAAACTGCTGCGAGGCCTGTGGAGCGACGTGGAAAAGCTCCTGTCGGCACCACCACCGTCCGGCTTCTAATCTTAAACCCTATAGCTCTCAGCGAGCTCTCCGGGAAACTGGGCGCCGGCGGTAAACCGTCAACCTTTCTTACCGCCGGGGGACTCGTAGAGCTTCCTGACAATATATAATGTGGAAAAGAATTTCAGAGAACGACTAGTTTTTCAGCCCAAGCGATTATATATAGACCTCTCCAGATGAAACAAACGAACAGTTTTCCAATCGAGACCGAGTATAAAACCGAGTTCAGACCTCTGAATGCGACAGGCGGACGCGTCTGATGTCTGCGGATCGATTCCTGTAATTACCAGCTCTGCAGCCCCACATACAGCCTGAGTTAAGTGCAGAAAACCGAGAGTACCTCTCAGGATGACTCGAATAATACAACAGTTTCGCGGATCTCGTTCGAGCAGCAGACCGAGTTCCGAGCTCTCGGTTCGACGAACGGACGCGCCTGATGTCTCGAAATCGATTCCTGTGACCAGCAGCACTGTAGCCCTCCCCCAGCACGAGTTCAGTGCAGAAAACCGAGAGCGCTTCTTAAGATGACTCGAACAATACCAATAGGTTCGCGAACCTAGCTCGGGTAGCAGGCCGAATTCAGAGCTCTTGATTCAACAGACGAACGCGCCTGATAATTCTCAATCGATTTCTGTGATTATCAGCTCTGTGGCTGCCCTACAGATCGAGCTAAGTACGAAAAACCGAGAGCGTCTGCTACAATGACTCGAATAATACGAATAGGTTTGCGACCCTAGCTCGGCTAGCAGACCGAGTTCAGACCTCTGGATTGAACAGGCGAACGCGCCTAATCATTTTGAATGCATTAGCTGTGCTGACCAGCTCTGTAGTTGTCCTGAAGCTCGAGTCATCTTGAGAAAACCAACAGCGCGTATCAAGATGACTCGAAACGACCGTTCCCGCCTGCCTGCTTTTTCGCCTTCAAAGCTACCCGATGGAGCTGAGATCAAGATGGCGAGCGAGAATAAGATCGAATATCATGGGAAAAAATACTAGAGCTCTAACGAATGGTCAAATTTTGAGAACAAAATTTTCAACCGACCAAAAGTCACCAAAAGGTCCGTCGAGATTTTTGTTGCCAACTAGCTCTCCAGCTCCCCGGAATTACTCTTAAGCTTCCAGCAATAACTGGGCGCCGGCGGTAAACCGTCAACCTTTCTTACCGCCGGGGGACTCGTAGAGCTTCCTGACAATAGATAATGTGGAGAAGAATTTCAGAGAACGACTAGTTTTTCAGCCCAAGCGATTATAGACCTCTCAAGATGACTGAACAAAACAAACAAATAGTTTTCTAATCTGAAACCGAGTTCAGACCTCTAAATGCGACAGACGGACGCGTCTGATGTCTGCAGGTCGATTCCTGTGATTACCAGCTCTGCAGCCCCCCATACAGCCTGAGTGCAGAAAACCGAGAGCACTCGAATAATACAACAGTTTCGCGGATCTCGTTCGAGCAACAGACCGAGTTCGGAGCTCTCGGTTCGACGAACGGAAGCGCCTGATGTCTCGATTTCGATTCCTGTGACTGGCAGCACTCTAGCCCTCCCCCAGCACGATTTAAGTACAGAAAACCGAGAGCACTTCTCAAGATAACTCGAACAATACCAATAGGTTTGCGACCCTAGCTCAGCTAGCAGACCGGGTTCAGACTCTGGATTCAACAGGCGAACACGCCTCATCATTCTGAATGCATTAGCTGTGCTGATCAGCTCGGTAGCTGTCCTGAAGCTCGAGTTATCTTAAGAAAACCGACAGCGCGTTTTAAGATGACTCAAAATGGCTGTTCCCGCCTGCCTGCTTTTTGGCCTTCAAAGTTACCCGATGGAGCTGAGATCAAGATGGCGAGCGGAAATAAGATCGAATATCATGGGAAAAAACACTAGAGCTCTAACGAATGGACAATTTTTGAGAACCAAATTTTCAACCGACCAAAACTCAGCAAAAGGTCCGTCGAGATTTTTCTTGCCCACTAGCCCTCCCGGAATTACTCTTAAGCTTCCAGCAATAACTTGCTAAGGGAAGCTCTAAGAGTTATTACTGGCGCCGGCGGTGAACCGTCAACCTGGTTACCGCCTCGTAGAGCTCCCGTCACTCCTAAGAGTGCAGAGAATCGACAAAAGATAGATTTTTCTACAATCTGTATTTTCGATTTTTTGATGTTCATATTGGTTCAGTTCCCGGAAGTGAACTCATGCAAAAACGCATCGAGAGAGCTGAGCTGCTGTCAGAGAGAAGTTGATATGCCAATGCGACGCGCAACAATCTTCTTTATCGAAATAAATGGTCAAATATCTTTGAAATTCTCGCAAAAACTGACCAAAAGACACCAATTTGTTCTTTCTGGCCGGGCGGTCCAGCTAGCTTCCCCCCGCGCCAGAATTCCTAGGGAAGCTCTACGAGTTAAACCCGAATAGCAAGGCAAGGCGCGGAGCGCAGAACGCTCCAAAGCGCCGCACGGCGACCTCTGCCAGGCTGCCTGGACAATGCGTGGAGCGCTGGAAACCTTGGCGCACCCTGGAACCACGCGTATTATGAAACGCTAGGAAGCCACGCTCCCGGACCGGCTGCGAACTCCGGCGAGTTGCTCCGGCGAGCGTGGACCGGCGGAGGTGGGCGTGTGCTCCTCACCACCCACCGCCGGCTTCTTATCTGAAACCCTCAGCTCTCCAAGGAGCTATCCGGGAATTGCGAGGCAAGGCGCGGAGCGCAGAGCGCCCCAAAGAGCCGCACGGCGACCTCTGCCAGGCCGCCTGGACCGATGCGTGGGGCGCTGGAAACCTTGCAGGAGACGCCTGCGAGGGTGCCTTCTACGACGCGCGGGGCTCTGTGAAACCTACCACGACACCTCTGCCTAGGAGGCTGCGAGCACTGGCGAAGCTCTGCCGAAGCTCTGCCGAAGCGCTTCGCGCACCCTTCAGCCACGCGTATTCAGAAACTGGGCGCCGGCGGTAAACCGTCAACCTTTCTTACCGCCGGGGGACTCGTAGAGCTTCCTGACAATATATAATGTGGAACGAATTTCAGAGAACGACCAGTTTTTCAGCCCAAGCGATTATGAACCTCCAAAGATGACTCTAACAAAACAAACAAACAGTTTTCCAATCGAGCTCGAGTATGAAACCGAGTTCAGACCTCTGAATGCGACAGGCGGACCTATCTCATGTCTGCGGATCGATTTCTGTGATTACCAGCTCTGCAGTACAGTATGAGTTAAGTGCAGAAAACCGAGAGTACCTCTCAGGATGACTCGAATAATACAACAGGTTCGCAGATTTCGTTCGAGCAGCAGACCGAGTTTCGAGCGATCGGTTCGACGAACGGACGCGCCTGATGTCTCGAAATCGATTTCTGTGACCAGCAGAGCTATAGCCCTCCCCCAGTACGATTTATGTACAGAAAACCGGGAGCACTTCTCAAGATGACTCGAACACGAATGGATTCGCGAACCTAGCTCGGAGAGAAGGCCGATTTCAGAGCTCTTGATGCAACAGACGAACGCGCCTGATAATTCTCAATCGATTTCTGTTAGTATGAGCTCTGTCTGTGGCTGCCCTATAGATCGAGTTAAGTACGAAAAACGAGAGCGTCTGCTACAATGACTCGAATAATACGAATAGGTTTGCGACCCTAGCTTGGCTAGCAGACCGAGTTCAGACCTCTGGATTCAACAGGCGAACGCGCCTGATCATTCTGAACGCATTAGCTGTGCTGACCAGCTCTGTAGCTGTCCTGAAGCTCGAGTTATCTTGAGAAAACCGACAGCGCGTATCAAGATGACTCGAAACGGCCGTTCCCGCCTGCCTGCTTTTTGGCCTTCAAAGTTACCCAATCGAGCTGAGATCAAGATGGCGAGCGGGAATAAGATCGAATATCATGGGAAAAAATACTAGAGCTCTAACGAATTGTCAAATTTCGAGAACAAAATTTTCAACCGACCAAAAGTCAGCAAAAGGTCCGTCGAGATTTTTCTTGCCAACTAGCTCTGGGACGCGCCGGAATTACTCTTAGCTTCCAGCTATAACTAGCTAAGGGAAGCTCTACGAGTTACGCTAGGAAGCCACGCTCCCGGACACGCTGCGAACTCCGGAGTTGCCCCGGGAATCGTGGACCGGCAGAAGTGGGCGTGTGGGTGTGGTGGGTTCTGGAGGTGAGTGATACCCGCTTCTGGGTGGTGGGTTCTGGAGATGGAGGTGTTGGGTGATACTCGAGCTCGGTTGGCAAACTGTATTTTTTGTTAGTCATCTTAAGAGGTCTGAAATCGCTTGGGCTCAGAAACTAGTCGTTCTCTGGACTTGTAAGCGTCCGAAACCCGGATAGCGAGGCAAGACGCGGAGCGCAGAGCGCTCCAAA
>CAUYUJ010003927.1:0-10000 GCA_963575745.1 Prorocentrum cordatum
AGGACGTGGAGGACGCCGAGATTACCGAGATCTCCCGGTTCCGCTGCGGGACCACGTCAGAGCAACCGAGCTGGCCCTACAGCAAGACCAACTGCAGCGCTTGGACCAGAAGGGCCGCCTCAGCTACGCCGATAAGCAGTTGAAGAACCTCGACCGAGCGTACAGCGGCATGCTGCAGCCCAGCTTTGCACTGCCAGCCAGCAGCGGCGCGCGGGAACATCAGGTCACGCGGCTGGACGAGACCTTTTCTGACATGCTCGCCCTACAGCGGCAAAGCATTGCGCTCCAAAAGAAGCAAGCGAGCCCGGATGGAGAGATCTTGCCCGATGCTGCGGACGACTGGCTCCCCAGCGGTGCTCCTCAGCCTGCTGCCGAGGGCGCCCAACCAGAACTCGTTCCGCAGCTCTTGGCCATGCAGGGCCCGGCGGCTGTTGCGTGGAAGCTCGTCACTGATGCCCACTGCACGGAGGAGCAGATTGACGCGGTGGCGTTGGTTGCGTTGTCTCTGCAGAAACGTTTTGACGGCAGACCAGACAAGACAACGCATCTCCTCCCCGTGGCGTCCGCGACAGGCAACCACAGAGCGATCTGGCTCGGTGGAGGCGGTGTCGGCAAGACGCGCACCCTCTCCAAAGTGGTGGAGCCGATGGCCATCACTTACTTCGGCGAGCAGGGGTACCTCGGCAAAGCACAGTCCAACCACGCCGCGCACAACCTCGGCCCGCGCGGCAGGACCATGCATTCCTCCAATGGCCTGCTCATGTCGGACTCCATGCAGACAGCCAGGCTGCGCTTGACGCCACAGACGCAGAAAAAGCTGGATCGCCTCACAGGCACACTCGGCGTCGACGTGATCGATGAGCTGGGTGCTGTGCCGGGGCCTTTGCTGCATGCAGATGCACTGCGCACGACCTACGGCAGGGCGTTGCGCTACAACCTGGACCCCACGAAGTACTTGCGCCCGCAGGAGACGTGGGGACGCATGCCTGTGAAGATCTTGTGCGGAGACTTCTACCAGTTGCCGCCAGTCCCCGCCACCGCTTCCCTGCTGGCGCCTCACGCGGGCCAATCCTACGAACACCAACAGGGTAGGAAGTTGCTCGCCGACATCGAGTACTTCATCGATTTCGTGCAGATGCAGCGCTTTACAGACCCGTTGCAACTCGAGGTTCTCCACGCCATGAGAACTCCAGGCGGAAAAAAGATCTCTGACGAGAGCTGGCAGGCGATCGTCAAAACAGAGGTCGTTAGCTCTAGCGGCGCTGCTCAGCCTGCTGCCAGCAGCAGCGAAGCCGCTCAGCCACCTCAGTGGGACCCTCGGTTGCGTGCAGCACGAGGCTGGTACGAGTCGGCCTATGAGTGGCGCATCGTCTCTTACGCCATACATGCACAGGCCAAGCTTGATGCGCACGATGCTGGCCAGCTGCTCTTTTACGTCCCAGCAATCGACAGACCAGCTGCGCGCCTCGCGAAGCCTGATTTCGACGAGATGCGCGCGGAGCCCAACATCGGCGCCACCGCAAAAATGCCCGGGCTGCTGCCGCTCTTCGTTGGCATGGAGGTCATCCTGACAGAATCCGTCTTGCCGCCGAAGTATGTCCGTGGCGCGCCAGGCAAAGTGGTAGGCATAGAGCTGCACGCTCTGGAGCCTCCGGTGGAGGGCCGCCCGTCCATTGTCTCGGACGGTGTGGTCGTACTCTACTACATGCCAAAGGCCGTCTATGTCAAGATCGATGACAGCGATGAACTTTTCTTGAAGGCCGCTCCGGTGACAGCTGGCAGTGCTTCTCAGCCTGCCGGCCCCGACCTGCGCGGAGTGCTCGCGATCACCCCGCAGGCGCGCCCCTGGAAGTTCAAAGCGAAGACCGGTGGCCCGGCCATCGCGGTGTCCAGGACGCAGTTGACCGTGCTGCCCAAAAAGCAGGGGACTCTGCATGGCGTCCAGGGCAAGACGACGGACCCAGGCGTCATCGTGCACTGGACGTTTCCGCCAGGACTCAAGAAGGAGTCCATTTGGCTTGCCTACTACGTCAGCCTGTCGCGCCCCAGAAGCTTCAACCAACTCTTGAGCCACGGCTTGCCTGACCGGAGCATCATCGAATCCGTCCCCCCGGAACAGATCGCCAAGGCCTTCGCCGAGCTCTTCACGGACAAGATTGCCGCGACGAAGATCGCTTGCGCGAAGGCCCGACAGCAACTGGGATGCCTGCGCGAGCTTGAGGAGCCATGAGATGCAGGTTGCGTTGTGGCGGTGCTGTTCAGTCTGTCCGTCTGCATTCGCGTGGTGCTTCTCAGCCTGCATGCGCGTGGTGCTTCTCAGCCTGCGCTCGTGTGCAGCAGTGCGCGGTGAGCCTGCACGTGTCGCGGAATGCTTTTCAGCCTGCGCGTGTCTGCAATGCTTTTCAGCCTGCACGCTTTGCAGCTTCTCCGCTTCGCACGCCGCTCCTCAGCGCGGTCCTCTGAAAAAAGGACAGTCATCATCTCATCGTCGCACTCATCATCGCACTCATCATCATCATGCATTGCCAGCGTTCATAGCAGTGTCTCGTTTTTACACGACTCCCACTGTTGATCGCAATGTCTCGTTTTGACACACTTCCAGCGTTGATAGCAGTGTCTCCTTTTTACACGACTCCCACCATTCACAGCATAGTTTCGTTTTGACACACTGCGAGCGTTGATAGCAGTATCTCCTTTTTACACGATTGCCACCATTGATAGCAGTGTCTCGTTTTGACACATTTCCAGCGTTGATAGCAGTGTCTCCTTTTTACAGGACTCCGAACTACAACTACTACTTCACTGTTACCACTGATTCATCTTTCCTGCTCTTATTGCTAATACTACTGCGACTGTTACTGCTGCTGCATGCCTCCAGCTATGCTTCGACATATCGCTGTTAGGTTGCTTTGCCGGGATAATCATTTTGATGAAGCATATTTTTCGCACCTGTCAACGAATATGAGGGCCTCCCTGTCTTAATATGAGCTCTCTAGGCGCACTTTTACTATCAAAACACTTGGCGCAACCATCTTCGTATCGACATCAAAAATATCATGTTTTCTCTTTTCCGAGAAATGCTTCCAGAAGCCCTCTCTTTTGATGCTGAGCACTCCTACGCGTGCTAGGAGCTCTACGAGGTTCCTGGCGGTGACCAGGTTGACGGTTCACCGCCGGCGCCAGTTTTGTTGGTTTTCGTTTTGTTTTTGTTGGATTTCGTGTTTTCTTTTGGGTTTCTGGTTTCTCACCTTCCTCCGTTGCTAACAGGGCAGCCGCAGGCCCAGGGGCAAAAAGCAGAAAACCAACAAAAACACGAAATCCAACAAAAACAAAACGAAAAGCAACAAAATTAATAACCAAGGCAGAAAAACCAACAAAACCGATAGTTTTCAATGGTTTTCCATTGAAACCATTGCAAAATCAGTTGTTTTTATATGTATTCCGCCACAAAAAGAATCCTTTTGTATTCCGCCACAAAGGAAATCCATTTGTATTCCGACACAAAGGGAATCCTTTTGTATTCCGCCACCAATGAAATCCTTTTCTATTCCGCCACGAAGGGAATCCTTTTGTAATTCCTCCACAAAAGGAATCATTTTGTATTCCACTGCAAAAGAAATCCTTTAATATTCCGCCAGAAAAGGATCTCCTTGTGTATTCCGCCACAAAGGAACTCCTTGTGTATTCCGCCGCAAAAGGGATCCTTTTGTATTCCGCCACACAAGGGTGTGCTTTTGTAACTGATAGAAGGGAAAACTATGGAAAATCATTGGTTTTCTTGGTTTTGTTGGTTTTTGAGAAAAGCGGCCCGGCCGTGACTCGCACTTTACCTAACAGCTTGTTCTGATAGGTTTCTAGTAGTGTCAAAAGAGAGCAGCAGATGACTCCACAGGGGGGTCTGGGCGGGTGCCGGACAGGGTGCCGCAGAAGTCGTTTTAAGCCAACAGTCACACACTTCGTGCTCTTCGACCTCCCAGAACTCCATTTCCGGGCCACATTCTGAATGCCCGGAGCCAACTGTAGGCCACTTCGTGCTCTTCGACTTCCCAGAACTCCATTCCAGGGCCACATTTTGAATGCCCGGAGCCAACTGTAGGCCACTTCGTGGTCTTCGAGTCCCCAGAACTCCATTCCCCCTTCCCTTCCCAGTCGCCGGTCTACATTTGAATGCCTGTGGAAGCCCAACGTAAAGGCCCCTTCGTGCTCTTCGATTTCCCAGAACTCCATTCCCGGGCCACATTTTGAATGCCTGGAGCCAACTGTAGGCCACTTCGTGGTCTTCGAGTCCCCAGAACTCCACTCCCGGGCCACATTTTGAATGCCCGGAGCCAACTGTAGGCCACTTCGTGTTCTTCGAGTCCCCAGAACTCCATTCCCGGGCCACATTTTGAATGCCCGGAGCCAACTGTAGGCCACTTCGTGCTCTTCGAGTTCCCAGAACTCCATTCCCGGGCTACATTTTGAATGCCCGTAGCTAACTGTCGGCAACTTCGTGCTCTTCGACTTCCCAGAACTCCCATTCCTGGGCCACATTTTCAGCAGGGGCAAGAGCACGACGAGGAGGAGGACGAGCAAGACCAGGAGGACGAGGACGAGCAGGAGCAGGACGAGGAGCAGGAGGAGCAGGAGAAAAAGGACGAGCAGGAGGAGGAGGAGGACGAGCAGGAGGAGGAGGACGACCAGGAGGAGGAGGACGACCAGTAAGATGAGGAGGAGGAGAGGTGAAGGGGGGGGAGCTACCAGGAAGGAGGTAGTTGGTTGGGCTGAGGCTAAGGCTGAGGCTAAGGCTGATGCTGATGCAGGCTGAGGCTGCGGCAGGCTGAGGCTGAGGCGGAGGCTGAAGGCAGACTGAGGCTGAGGCTGAAGCAGGCTGAGGCTGAGGCTGAGGCAGGCTGAGGCTGAGGCTGAGGCAGGCTGAGGCTGAGGCAGGCTGAGGCCGAGGCCGAGGCTGAAGGCAGACTGAGGCTGAGGCTGAAGCAGGCTGAGGCTGAGGCTGAGGCAGGCTGAGGCTGAGGCTGAGGCAGGCTGATGCTGAGGCAGGCTGAGGCTGAGGCTGAGGCTGATGCATGCTGAGGCTGATGCAGGGACTGAGTCGGAGGCCGCGGCCGACGGCTAGACTGAGGCTGAGAGGGCTGAAGCAGGCGTGAGGCGAGGCAGAGGCAGCGAGGCATGAGGCTGAGGCTGAGGCTGAGGCAGGCTGATGCTGAGGCAGGGCTGAGGCTGAGGCTGAGGCTGATACAGGCTGAGGCTGAGGCAGCCTGAGGCTGAGGCCGAGGCTGAAGGCAGGCTGAGGCTGAGGCTGAAGCAGGCTGAGGCTGAGGCTGAGGCAGGCTGAGGCTGAGGCAGGCTGAGGCTGAGGCTGAGGCATGCTGAGGCTGAGGCTGTGTCTGTGACTGCCGTTGCCACTGCGACTGTCATCGCGAATGCGACTACGACTGCGAGAACAGCACAATTCTACAACTGGATTCTCATCTGAATCTTAAGGGGAATGCTTCCAGATATGCTCCTACACATGGCTGTTAGGGTGCTTTGCCGGGATATTTTTTTTACCTAACAGCGTAGACTGATAGGTTTCTAGTTGACTCAAAAGAGCTCACAGATCACTCCACAGGGGGTCTGGGTGGGTGCCGGACAGGGTGCCGCAGAAGTTGTTTTAAGCCAACAGTCACACACTTCGTGCCCTTCGACCTCCCAGAACTTCATTCCCGGGCCACATTCTGAATGCCCGGAGCCAACTGTAGGCCACTTCAGGCTCTTCGAGTCCCCAGAATTCCATTCCCGGGCCACATTTCGAATGCCCGGAGCCAACTGTAGGCCACTTCGTGGTCTTCGAGTCCCCAGAACTCCATTCCCGGGCCACATTTTGAATGCCCGGAGCCAACTGTAGGCCACTTCGTGCTCTTCGACTTCCCAGAACTCCATTCCCGGGCCACATTTTGGATGCCCGGGGCCAACTGTAGGCCACTTCATGCTCTTCGAGGTCCCAGAACTCCATTCTCGGGCCACATTTTGGATGCCCAGAGCCAACTGTAGGCCACTTCGTGGTCTTCGAGTTACCAGAAAATTCATTCCTGGGCATGATTTTGAATGCCCGGAGCCAACTGTAGGCCACTTTGTGTTCTTCGAGTTCCCAGAACTCCATTCCTGGGCCACATTTTGAATGCTGAGGCAGGCTGATGCTGAGGCTGAGGCAGGCTGAGGATGAGGCAGGCTGAGGCTGAGGCCGACGCTGAAGGCAGACTGAGGCTGAGGCTGAAGCAGGCTGAGGCTGAGGCTGAGGCAGGCTGAGGCTGAGGCTGAGGCAGGCTGATGCTGAGGCAGGCTGAGGCTGAGGCTGAGGGCTGAGGCAGCCTGAGGCTGACGCCGAGGCTGAAGGCAGACTGAAGCTGAGGCTGAAGCAGGCTGAGGCTGAGGCTGAGGCAGGCTGAGGCTGAGGCAGGCTGAGGCTGTGACTGTGACTGCCGTTGCCACTGCGACTGTCATCGCGAATGCGACTACGACTGCGAGAACAGCAGACTTCTACAACTGGATTCTCATCTGAATTGTAAGGGGAATGTGTCCAGATATGCTCCTACACATCGCTGTTAGGTTGCTTTGCCGGGATATTCTTTTTTTGTTTGGTTTTACCTAACAGCATAGACTGGTAGGTTTCTAGTTGATTCAAAAGAGCTCACAGATCACTCCACAGGGGGGTCTGGGCGGGTGCCGGACAGGGTCCCGCAGAATTCATTTTAAGCCAACAGTCACACACTTCGTGCTCTTCGACTTCCCAGAACTCCATTCCCGGGCCACATTCTGAATGCCCGGAGCCAACTGTAGGCCACTTCGTGCTCTTCGATTTCCCAGAACTCCATTCCCGGGCCACATTTTGAATGCCCGGAGCCAACTGTAGGCCACTTCGTGGTCTTCGAGTTCCCAGAAATCCATTCCTGGGCATGATTTTGAATGCCCGGAGCCAACTGTAGGCCACTTCGTGCTCTTCGAGTTCCCAGAACTTCATTCCCGGGCCAGATTTTGGATGCCCGGAGCCAACTGTAGGCCATTCGTGGTCTTCGAGTTCCCAGAACTCCATTCCCGGGCCAGATTTTGGATGCCCGTAGCCAACTGTAGGCAACTTCGTGCTCTTCGACTTCCCAGGACTCCCATTCCTGGACCACACTTTCAGCAGGGGCAAGAGCACGACGAGGAGGAGGACGAGCAAGACCAGGAGGACGAGGACGAGGACGAGCAGGAGCAGGACGAGGAGCAGGAGGAGCAGGAGAAGAAGGACGAGCAGGAGGAGGAGGAGGACGAGCAGGAGGAGGAGGACGACCAGGAGGAGGAGGACGACCAGGAAGAGGAGGAGGAGGGAGGAAGAGAGAGGGGAGGGGGAGGAATACCAGGAGGAGGAGGAGGGATGAGGAGGATGAGGAGGAGGAGGAGGATGAAGAGGAGGATGAGGAGGAGAAGGAGGAGGAGGAGGAGGAGGGAGGAGGAGGAGGAGGGGGAGGAGAGGAGGAGGAGGAGGAGGACGAGGATGGGAGGAGGAGGGGGGGGGCGGAGCACGGCCAGGAGCTGAGAACGAGGACCAGCAGGAGGAAAAGGAGGAGGAGGAGGAGGAGGAGGAGGAGGAGGAGGAGGAGGAGGAGGAGAGAACACCAGGAGGAGGAGGACGAGCAAGACGAGGAGGACGAGAACGAGGACGACCAGGACGAGGAGGAGGAGGAGGAGGAGGGGAGGGGGAGGACTACCAGGAGGGAGGAGGAGGAGGAGGAGGAGGAGAGAGCACCAGGAGGAGGAGGACGAGCAAGACGAGGAGGACGAGAACGAGGACGAGCAGGAGGAAGAGGAGGAGGAGGAGGAGGAGGAGGAGCAGGAGAAAAATGAGGAGGAGGAGGAGGAGGAGGAGGAGGAGGAGGAGGAGGAGGAGGAGGAGGAGGAGGAGCAGGAGCAGGAGAAAGAGGACGAGCAGGAGGAGCACGAGGACGAGCAGGAGGAGGAGGAGGAGGACGAGCAGGAGGAGCAGGAGAAAGAGGACGAGCAGGAGGAGCACGAGGACGAGCAGGAGGAGGAGGAGGAGGAGGAGGAGGAGGAGGAGCAGGAGAAAGAGGACGAGCAGGAGGAGCACGAGGACGAGCAGGAGGAGGAGGAGGAGGACGAGCAGGAGGGGAGGGCGGCCGGCTGCCCCGGCCGGCTCCTACACATGGCTGTTAGGTTGCTTTGCCGGGATAATTACTATTTACCTAACAGCGTAGACTGATAGGTTTCTAGTTGACTCAAAAGAGCTCACAGATCACTCCACAAGGGGGTCTGGGCGGGTGCCGGACAGGGTGCCGCAGAAGTCGGTTTTAGCCAACAGTCACACACTTCGTGCTCTTCGACCTCCCAGAACTCCATTCCCGGGCCACATTCTGAATGCCCGGAGCCAACTGTAGGCCACTTCGTGCTCTTCGACTTCCCAGAACTCCATTCCCGGGCCACATTTTGAATGCCCGGAGCCAACTGTAGGCCACTTCGTGCTCTTCGAGTTCCCAGAACTCCATTCCCGGGCCACATTTTGAATGCCCGGAGCCAACTGTAGGCCACTTCGTGCTCTTCGAGTTCCCAGAACTCCATTCCCGGGCCAACATTTTGAATGCTGAGGCTGAGGCTGAGGCTGAGGCTGAGGCAGGCTGAGGCTGAGGCAGGCTGAGGCTGAGGCCGAGGCTGAAGGCAGACTGAGGCTGAGGCTGAAGCAGGCTGAGGCTGAGGCAGGCTGAGGCTGAGGCTGAGGCAGGCTGATGCTGAGGCAGGCTGAGGCTGAGGCTGAGGCTGATGCAGGCTGAGGCTGAGCAGGTGAGGCAGCCCTGAGGCCGACCGCGAGGCTGAAGCAGGCTGAGGCTGAGGCTGAGGCAGGCTGAGGCTGAGGCAGGCTGAGGCTGAGGCTGAGGCAGGCTGAGGCTGAGCTGTGACTGTGACTGCCGTTGCCACTGCGACTGTCATCGCGAATGCGACTACGACTGCGAGAACAGCAGAATTCTACAACTGGATTCTCATCTGAATCGTAAGGGGAATGCTTCCAGATATGCTCCTACACATCGCTGTTAGGTTGCTTTGCCGGGATAATCATCTGAATCTTAAGGGGAATGCTTTCAGATATGCTTCTACACATCGCTGTTAGGTTGCTTTGCCGGGATATTTTTTTTCGCAGCGCGTAATTCAAGCTCTGCGCGGCCCGCTTAGCTTCGACCGGAAGAGGTGCGCTCTCGACCCGCGAGTCAACAAAGAGTGTGTTTTTCGCAGCGCTGACCCCCAGATGTGTCTGGACCCCTTCCCGGCCCGCTCTCAGCCCCGAGCGCCGCTCTTCTCGATGGGCCCCCCGGGAGGCCGGGCGAGGGCCCCCGGAGGCCCAAGGCACGGCCCGGGGCCGCCCCTCCCGATTTTCCCACGACGAGAGTGCCAGGACTCGGGCCCAGAGGTCCAACGCGTTGACAAAAATCTAGACGGAGGCTTGTCGCAAGTTTCGGCCTCCAGGGGCCCTCGCCGGGCCCGGGCATCGTCCGAAAACGCCTCGGGATGAGCATCCGGTCCTCTTGGGAGGGGGTCGAGACTTCGGGGGACAGCGCTGTGAAGAAGTCACGGCATAGGATCTCTGGGGGTGTGACTCGGGCCATGACTCGGGCCAGGATTCGGGTGTCTCGCGGCCGTTTGGGACCATCCGCGCATCCCCGCGAGGCGCAGCCGGCGATCCGCGCATCCCCGCGCGTCCCCGCGCATCCCCGTTTGGGACCATCCGCGCATCCGCGCATCCCCGCATCCGACCATCCGTTTGTAACCGCTTCCGGCGAGGCGCAGCCGCTGGGGGCCTGACGGGCGCCCGGGAACTCGCGGGAACGAGCGAAAACTTCGAACCGCCGCCCGAAAAGGTGGGGGTCGTCGTCGCCGCCGCCGCCGCCGTCGCCGCCGCTGCTCCCGAGATCCGGCGTCACGAAACAATGCAACATCGCAATCAACCGCGACTGGTGTTTTTTTTTTTTGCAGG
>CAUYUJ010003927.1:12500-37500 GCA_963575745.1 Prorocentrum cordatum
CGAAGAAGGCCCCAAGAGTGTTCAGACACCCCGAGAAGTCTCCCAATGCGCAGCCCAAGTGAACCAAATGGACAGTTACTCCAGCGTCCTATCCGTGATCCTGCCATGCACTGGGCGCCTGAGCGGCCCCAGAGCGGAGTCCATACCATGGCGGGCAGATTTCGCGGCCAGAAGGCCGCGGGTCAGCTCCTCTAGGCTGTCCTACAAGGCAGGGACATTTGCGTGCGAGAAAGTTTTTGCTCCGAAAGGCTTCCTGGGCACTCCGGGGCGCCCTGCGAGTCCCCCAGTCTCCCAGGATGCCCCAAGACGGTCCCAAGACGGCTCAATGGATGCCTGGACGCCCTAAGAGGACCCCAAGCGAGCCCCAGGATGGCCCCAGAGGCCTCCAAGGCAAGCCAGGAGGCTCCCGAGACGGCCCAGGAGGGCCCCTAGGAGAGCCCCAACAGGTGAAAATCGTCCCATTCCTTTCAGAAAAGGTATATTTTTCGTATGTTCGTCCTTTTCGTCTGCACAGTCTCCAAGACGGCTGTGTAGGCCCTCAAGATCGCCCCAAGACGCCCCCAGACGCCCCCAGGAGGACCCCAAGACGGCCCGATACGGCCCCAGGGCGGCTCCAGAGGCGCCCAAGGCGGCCCAAGAGGCACCCAAGACAGCCCCAAAAGCACCCAACCACGGTCCCAAGACGACTCAGCGACGCTCCAGAGGGCGCCTGGACGCCCCAAGAGCACCCCAAGCGAGCCCCAGGATGGCCCCAGAGGCAGGAGCCCAAAACGGCCCGAGACGTCCCCGGGACGGTTCCAGAGGCGCCCGAGACAGCCCAAGAGGCACCCAAGACAGCCCCAAGAGCAATGACAGCTCAGAGACGCTCAAGGGGGCGCCTGGACGCCCCAAGAGGACCCCGAGCGAGCTCCAGGATAGCCCCAGAGGCCTCCAAGGCAGGCCAAGAGACCCCCGAGACGGCCCAGGAGCATCCCTAGAAGAGCTCCAGGAGGCAAACGTCGTCCCATTCCTTCCGGGGAACGTGCATTTCTCCTATGCTCGTTCTCTTCGTCTGCGCAGTCTCCAAGACGGCTGTGTAGGCCCTCGAGATCGCCCCAAGACGCCCCCAGGCGCCCCCAGGAGGGTCCCCAAACGGCCCAGAGGGCCCCCAATACGGTCCGAGACGGCCCTGGGACGCTCCAGGGGCGCCCGAGACGGCCCAAGAAGCACCCGAGACAGCCCCCAAGAGCGCGCAACAATGGCCCAAGATGTCCCCAAGACGGACGACCCAAGGTGGCCCGAGAGGCGCCCAAGACGGGCCCACATCGCACCAAGACGGCCCAAGAGGCACCCAAGACGGCCCAAGAGACGGCCCCCGAGAGGCATTCGATGCTTCTCTCTTGGGGAGCGTCGAACTTCCAGCGCCATCTTGGGGGCTTCTTGGACTCTGGGGGCCATCTCTCGGCCTTTCGGGGACGTCTTGGGGCGGTGCGCTCGAAAGGTCGATTCGTGTCCTCGCACCAGGGCCCGTCTTAGGAGTTCGTGAAGCCCTCTTGGGCCGTCTGGGAAGCCTGCTGGCCTGTCCTGGAGACCTCTTGGGCCGTCTCGACGCCCTATTGCGGGCCTCTTAAGCCGCACCCACCGGCCTCATTTTCACCACACTACATGATAAACTCATCATTTGGCCCTGGCGAAGAGCAGACAAAATCATCACGGCGACCCGCCCCGCAGAAGCTATGACGCGGCGTGAGAAGAAGCTTCTGTCCACACCACGTCGTGCCTACATTGGTGTGCTTCCATTGACACCGCCTCCACCACCGCGTTGCTGCCTTCAGGCCTGCTTGCCTGCATCCCTCGCTCACCTCCCCCTCCAGCGGCCACCTCCTCCATCCATGCTGTCCCCTCCGACCTCCCCCCCTCGCGAGGCCCCGGAGACGCTCCACTTCCACGTCCACGCCATGGCGGGCAGATTCCGCGGCTGGAAGGCCGCGGGTCAGCCCTAGTCTATACTCTAACGCCAGGGGCGCCGCGTGCCAGAAGGACGCAGGACCCAGTGACTCAAAACTGCTCCGGGCTGGCCCCAGGGCGCTCCTGGCCGCCCAGGGAAGCCTGAAGACGGACCAAGAGGGCCCCAAGACGCCCCCAAGACGGCCCAATAGTGCCCTGAGACGCCTAATGATCGGGCCAAGACGCCCAAGATTGGCCCAAGGACGGCCCAGGAGGTCCCAAGACGCTCCGAGAGGCCTCTCCAGAGGGTCTCGAGAGGCGAGAATCGCTGAATTTCATACTTTTTGGATGTTTTTTGCAGTTTCTCTTTGTCGGCTTCCTGACGCTCGAAGACCGTCCAAGAGGCCCCCAGGACCGCTCCAAGACGGCCGAAGAGGCCTCCCAGACAGCCCAAGAGGGCCACAAGATGGCCCAATAGCCCCCCCCAAACGACCCAAAACGGCCCGAAGAGGGCCCCACCAGGGGGGGCCCCGAACTGACCTTTCGCGCCCTCCGCTCCAGGATGATCCTAGACACCGCCAGCTGGCCCCCAAGAGGACCCCAGACGCCCCCGAAGGCGCCACAGTGCCAGAAGATAGCCCAGGGGCCCTCAAGACGGGCCCCGTGAGGCGAAAACCAAGAATTGACCGCGTGTTTTTGAAGGGTTTCAGCGTTTTCGCCTTTTCGGAACCTTCACTCTCCAAGCTGGCCCCAGGGCCCCCAAGATCGCGCCACGATGGCCCAACAGGCCCCCAAGAGAGCTCCCAGACAGCCCAAGAGGGCTCCAAGACGGCCGAAGACGGCCCCAGGAGTGCTTCACGAGGTGCAACTCCACTTGGCATTTCGCGCCCTCCGCTCCAGGCCAGGATGATTCCAGAAACCGCCAGTTGCCCTCCAAGAATCCCCCCCAACGCCCCAGAAGGCCCCACAGGGCCCAAGAGGGCTCCAAGAGGCCCCCAAGAAGGGCTCTGAGACGCTAAAATGTTGCTTTTTTCATTGATTTGTTAAAGGGTTTCAGCGTTTTCGCTTTGGCGGAGTCTCCACGCTCCCAGCCGTCCCCAGGGCGCCCAAGAGAGCTCCCAGACGGCCCAAGAGCGCCCCAACACGGCCCAAGAACCCCCCAAGACGGTCCCAAGAGGACCACACGAGGGGGAACTCGAACTGAAATTTCGCGCCCTCCGCTCCATGATGATCCCAGACACTGCCAGCATGTCCCCAGGAGGCCCCCCAGACGCCCCAGAAGGGCCCCGAAGAGGCCCAAATCAGGCCCCCAGAGATCCTCGAGAGGCCAGAAGACACCCCCGAAGCCGCCTCCAAGAGGCTTCCGAGGGAAGATCCCTCGGAGAGCTCTGGAACCGCGCCGGCCACGCAGGAAAGTAAGACGCCGATGCGCCTCTTATTTTCTTCCCTCTTTTGCAAAGGCTCCAGTCTGACTTGCTCGCATCATCGGAGCCTCCACGCCCCAAGCTGGCCCCAGGGCTCCCAAGAAGGCTTCCGAAGGAAGATCCCTCAGGGAGCTCTGGAACCGCGCCGGCCACGCAGGAAAATAAGGCGCCGATGCGCCTGCTGTTTTCTTCCCTCCTTTGCAAAGGATCCAGGTTGAAGTCAGGATCAAGCAGCAAGAAGCGACATAATTAAGCGGCAAACGCCGAATAATGACAACACGAAAAGCCGCGAGTGGCAACACGCAGCACTCAACAACAGCAAGCGGCTGTAAAAGGCACAGGGCAGAAGCAGATGTCGTGGACGTAGTCCACGGGTCAGCCCTAGTCTTCTCTACAATGCAGGGACCCGTGCGTGCGGGAAGGGTCCCTGTCTTGATGGGCGTAAAATGCCCCACAACGGCTCCGGGGACGCCCCAGAGGCGCTCACGCGGCCCCAGAGGCCCCCAGGACGGCCCCAGACACCCCCAAAACGGCCCAAGAGCGCTCCAAGAGAGCTCAAGACCGCCGAAAACGGCCCCGACAAGGCCCAGAGGCCTCCACGACGGCCCCAGAGACGCCCAAGAGGCGTCCCAGGATGGCCCACACAGGCCCAAATCATTGTTTTTTCCGAAGAAAAGCGTCCAATTTTAGCATACACTGCTTGTCGGGAATATGGCGCACAAGACAGGACAAGAGGTCCCCACGACCGCCCCAAGACGGCCCAAGAGGCCCCCCAGAGGCACGAAAACCGGCCCGAGAGAGCGTCAAGAGACCCAAGAGGCGCCCAACACGGCCCCCAGGCGGCCCCAAGAGGCTCCCAGGAGGCGCCCAGGACGGCCCCACACACCCCCAAGACGGCCCAAGAGCGCTCCAAGAGAGCCCAAGACCGCCGAAAACAAACCCAAGACGGCCCAGGAGGCCTCCACGACGGCCCCAGAGACGCCCAAGAGGCGTCCAAGGATGGCCCCCAGAGGCGAAAATCATTGTTTTCCCGGAGAAAAAACGCTCACTTTTAGCATGCGCTGCTTGTCGGGAATATGGCGCACAAGCTGGTTCCAGGTCCCCACGACCGCCCCAAGACGGCCCAAGAGGCCCCCAAGACGCACGAAACCGGCCCGAGAGGGCGTCAAGAGAGCCCAAGAGGCGCCCAAAACAGCCCCAGGGCGACACCAAGAGGTTCCCAGGACGGCCCAAGGTATCCCCAAGACGCTCCAAGAGCGCTCCACGACAAGCCAAGACTGCCTCTTGCGGCGCCAAGACGGCCCCAGACGCCTCTACGACGGACCAAGAGACGCCGAAGAGACTTCCCAGGAGGGCCCCAGGAGGCCACAATTATCGCTTTCCCGAGGAGGAGGAGGAGGGGAAGGAGGAGGGGAAGGAGGAGGAGGAGGAGGGGAAGGATGATGATGATGATGATGATGATGATGATGATGATGATGATGATGATGATGATGATGATGATGATGATGATGATGATGATGATGATGATGATGATGATGATGATGATGATGATGATGATGATGATGATGATGATGATGATGTGATGATGATGATGATGATGATGATGATGATGATGATGATGATGATGATGATGATGATGATGATGATGATGATGATGATGATGATGATGATGATGATGATGATGATGATGATGATGATGATGATGATGATCTGATGCTGATGATGATGATGATGATGATGATGATGAGGAGGAGGAGGAGGAGGAGGAGGAGGAGGAGGAGAGGAGAAAGAGGACGAGGAGGAGGAGGAGGAGGAGGAGGAGGAGAGGAGGAGGAGGAGGAGGAGGAGGAGGGGCAGGAGGAGGAGGAGGAGGACAAGGGGGAGGAAAAGGAGGAGGAAAAGAGGAGGGGCGGAGGAGGAGTGGCGGAGGAGGATCAGGAGGGCGGGGGGAGGAGGGGCGGAGGAGGAAGAGGAGGCGTCGAAGGAGGGGGTCGGACGAGAACCGTGGGGGACAAGTCACCGCGTGCTGCTCCCTGCGCCGGCGGGCCGCGGAGGAGCCGCTGGAGGTCCCGCTGGTCGAGGAGCCGCGGGAGGTGTTGGCGGAGGACGACGGGGGCACTAGGCCACAGGGCGGGCAAAGCCACGGGGTGCTACGGAGTTGTGGCTCCTCCTGCTTCCTCCTCCCTCTTGCCTCCTCCTTCCCTCTTTCTTCTCTCCCTTCCTCTGTCCCTTTCTCCCTCACTCCCTCTGTCTTCCCTCCTCCCTCTTCCTCCCTCTTCCTCCCTCTTCCTCCCTCTTCCTCCATCTTCCTCCATCTTCCTCCCTCCTCACTCCTCCCTCTTCCTCCCCTTTCCTCCCTCCTCGTCCTCCTCCTCCTCCTCCTCCTCCTCCTCCTCCTCCTCTTCCTCGTACCTCGCTGTGATACTGACGAACAATCAGTGCATACATCGCAGGCAAACGTTCACGTGCAGAAACGCGGCATGGAGACACTTGTAGAGATCACTTACGCGAGGTTTTTGTATGACGGACCGCGGTCGCAAACAATTCGGGCCGACGATGTTCGCGGCGACGCGCCCGACCTGTAGCCAAAGAGATCGAGACGGAGTTTTTTGTTGTTGTTGTGTGCACCTTCTTTCGCACCTACCTCGCGCACTTCAGAAGTATTGGCATGTTCGAGGAGGTACCAGAGTGGGCGGGATCTACGAGGAGCGGAGATACGCCAGGCAACAAGGAGGGGAAGAAAGGCCGGCAAGATGACGACAGCAAGGACCGCTTGCTGAACTTGACGGCCCGTCTGCTACACACGACGGCGCCAGAAACAGCCGAACTCGTTTCTGTCGTGGTCGAGACGTGGGAGTTGGACGCGTACGCATCTTTGGTCAGCGTGGGGCTCCAGGCGGGGGCGGACTGCAGCGCGGACGCGCAGGCGCTGAAGGCGAAGGCGGCGACCGACGAGAGCGCGGACGCGGGCTCGATGGGCCCCCCATCGCTTGTTGGTGTGGCAAACAGTGGTGCAGAAACGGGGACAGGGTACCACGGGCGAGCCCCAGCAGAAACTCCAGACTTATCACCAGGAGGTCGTGATGCAGCCAGATGTCGACGCCCTGGGCGCGTCCGTCACGATCTTCCGCGTGAAGCGAAAGACAGGCAAGGCCGGCCATGGGAAGGAGAAGTGCATGGCGCAGTTCTGCTTTCACCCGGAGTCAGAAGCGATCAGGAGCATTCTCGTGGCCGCCCTCATGACACAGGAGGCGAGGCGCAAGTGCGGGACGGCACCGAGGGGGGCCTTGGAGAGGGATCTCGGTCGTCTTCTGAAGTGAGGAGTGTGAGGATCCAAGCGGTAGTGCAGCTCCCCGATTCCCTACCCCCTCGGCCTCTGCAGACAGAACCCGTTTTGGGGAACTCGCTCGTGCAGGTAGAATCCCCACTCCCAGACCCCCTTCCACATGCTGTGCTAGAATTTATTTTCCGAGGCCCTTCCCAGCCAGTTCCTAATTCACCGACCCCCAGGGATTGGGCCCGAAGGGAGGGGGGGGGGTTGGAGGCGTGGCGGGGGAAGGGCAAGGGCCGAGGGGCAAGAAGAGGTGGCCGCCAGTTTTTTTGAGCGAGTGCTACTCCACCGAGCGTCCTCTGCGTGGGGGCGAAGTGCCGTTGAGCCAGATCGCTAGTTGACGACAGCACGCCCTCGAAACGAAACGACAGATGACGAAGTAGTCTTAGCCAGATGCCAAAGGAGGCTCATTAGCGAGGCGTTGGGCTCGTGTAGTCGATTCAGTGGGGATCCGAGACTGGTTCGGGTTCAGGTTCAGGTTCCTCCTTCTCCTCCTCCTCCTCCTCCTCCTCCTCCTTCTCCTCCTCCTCCTCCTCCTCCTCCTCCTCCTCCTCCTCCTCCTCTCCCCCCATCGATATCCGACGATTTGGTTTTTAAATCGTGGCGCTTCCCTGGACCATCAGTCACCGATCTGGGACGCAGAGCCACCCCCGTGAAGGGGTCGGGAGCTTTGGGGCCGCGGACTGAAAGCATCGCATCGCACGTCGCGACGGAAAATTTGTGACAGTTTACAGCATCGTGAAATTCTCAGACTTCCCAAAATTGAGCTTCTCTGTGACCTCCCACTGAAGGAAACCATTTGGCATCCCTTCGCAGGTACATGTATGAGTAAACCCGCCACACTCCATAATTGTATATACTTCCATCACGAACGAATCTAATTAGCCGGACGAAAAGACCCAACCAGGTGCAGCTGCGAGAACCGCGAGGGAGATGGCACGGAAGAGGCAGGCACGCAAACCCTGAACAACGCACGCGGTATACCCCTCGGCTCTCATAGGCAACGCGCCGCAGGAAGAACGAGGCGCGGGGCGGTGCAGGCAGGGGGGGGGGGACGAATGGGTGGGACGCGCGCGAACTTTCGGTGGAGCTCCCCATGGGCCACGCAGCGTGTGAGGGGTGTGTCTGCCGAAATGGGCGAGAGGGGGGCGCATGCGAACGTCGCAGCTGGGGGCTTCCGTGTAGCTCCGTAGGGGGGCCACGGACCGTGTGAGGGGTGTGCCGACATGGTTCGGTCGGACACATGCAAACGTCGCCAGTGGGGCCTTAGGTGGAGCTCCCTATAGGGCCACGAAGCGTGTGAGTGGTGCGCCGAAATTGGTGTGGCAGACGCTTGTGGCCGCGTCCGTTGGGGCCTTAGGTGTAGACCCCTGTATGGGCCACGAGCCGTGTGAGGGGTGCGCCGAAATGGGTGGCGCGGGCGCATGGGGACGTCGCCGCTGGAGCCTTAGGTGGAGCTCCCTAAGGGGGCCACGAGCCGTGTGAGGGGTGTGCGGACGCATGGGAACGTCGCCGCTGGAGCCTTCGGTGGAGCTCCAGGTGGGGCCACGAACCCTGTGATGGGGTGTGCCGAAATAGGTGGCGCGGACGGATGGGAACGTCGCCACTGGGGCCTTTGGTGGGGATCCTTATGGGGCCACGAATCGTGTGAGGAGTGTGCCGAAATTGGTGGCGCGGGCGCATGGGAGCGTCGCCGTCTGGGGTCTTCGGTGGAGCTAGCTCCCTATGGGGCCACGAATCGTGTGCGGGCTGCGCCGAAATGGAAGGCGCGGGCGCATTGGAACGCCGCTACTGGGGCCTTAGGTGGAGTCCCCTACGGGGCCACGAACTGTGTGAGGGGTGCGCCACACATGTGTGGCGCGGACGCATGGGAACGTCGCCGCTGGGGCCTTCGGTGGATCACCAGATGGGGCCACGAACCGTGTGATGGGGTTTGCCGAAATAGGTGGCGCGGACGGATGGGAACGTCGCCGCTGGGGCCTTCGGTGGAGCACCCAATGGGGCCGCGAACTTTGTGAGGGGTGTGCCGAATTTGGTGGCGCGGAGGCATGGGAACGTCGCCGCTGGGGCCGTCGGTGGAGCTAGCTCCCTATGGGGCCACGAATCGTGTGCGGACTGCGCCGAAATGGACGGCGCGGACGCATTGGAACGCCGCCGCTGGGGCCTTAGGTGGAGTTCCCTACGGGGCCACGAACTGTGTGAGGGGTGCGCCACAAATGTGTGGCGCGGACGCATGGGAACGTCGCCGCTGGGGCCTTAGGTGGAGCACCCAATGGGGCCGCGAACCGTGTGAGGGGTGTGCCGAAATTGGTGGCGCGGAGGCATGGGAACGTCGCTGCTGGGGCCTTCGGTGGAACGCCCCTATGGGGCCACGAACCTTGTGAATGGTGCGCCGACATGGGTGGCGCGGGCGCATGGGAACGCCGCCGTGGGGGCTTTAGGTCTTAGGTGGAGCTCCTATGTTGCCAAGAACCGTGTGAGGGGTGTGCCAAAATAGGTGGCGCAGACGCATGGGAACGACGCCACTGGGCCTTAGGTGGAGTTCCACATAGGGCCACGAAGCCCGTGATGGGGTGTGTCGAGACAGGTGCACGGATGGCAGAAGCAAGGAGGGGGAGGAGGGAGGAGGGGGAGGAGGTTGGAGGGACGCGGGGCGCCGCTGTTTCTTCGAAACGAGGACCCAACACCACAGGATGGTTGGGAAACATTGGCGTTACTTGCTTCTTTCAAACTGCAAACAACAAGCCAAACATTACGCAATGCATCCCCATCCCCTTTTTATTATCCTATTGCACCCGTTATATTCACCACATCTTTCTTGCGCTGATCACTACAAGACGCCCGTGTCAATCCAAACGAACACGCGCGACACCCCGAACACCCACAACACATTGGCGGTAGTGGCCCTTACAAAATGCAGCAAACAAAACATTATGCAGCGAATCCCCTACTCCCTCATCGTTCTCCCATTCACTCCTCCAGAATCACCACAACTCCCTGTTGCGCTGTTAACTACAAGACGCCCCTCTCAATCCAAACAAGCATGCGCGATACCTCGAGAAGCCCCCCTCCACGATCCCTGCACGCCTGCGGTGATCATTGGAACAGCAACGGACATAATTGAACATACGGTTCATACTATTAGTAATGCTACACGTGTTCTAGAGAGTGTGTGTGTGTGTGTGAAAGAGCACGTCCCGGAGGGTGCATTTATAAAATTGAATTCTTGACGCTTCGCGTATCCCCACCAGTCTGAGTGGTTCGGCCGTCAGCGTGTCGCTTCGTCCCCACCTGTCGGCCGGTGTGTGGTTTCGGAGCGATGGCTGACGCACCGGCCCCACCATGGGCAGCGGTCTGGATCGTGGAGTGAGAGCTCTGTAGGTCCCTGCCCTGTCTTTGCCTACCCCGCGCACGGCGGTGGTACCTCGCGCTGAGTGGTTCAGCCTTCTGTCGCTTTGGTCCTACCTGTCTAATCGGCTAGGCTGGCTGCGCGAACTGGCGCCGACAGGGCGACTCTTCCGCAGCGTCTAATCGAGCATTTTGCTTACTGCATGTGCATACTCGCTTTCTTGCGGGTTTTTACTGCAGGTGCTTTGCCTGCTGTAGCTAATTAGCTTCGCCTGCTGGCCCAGACGACGCCTACCGCTCCCTGTCCGCCGCCTCGGAGCCGCCGACCAAAAAAATATCACCATCAGTGTGAGTGTGCGACTTCGGTGGCGCCACTCGTACTGGTTCCTGGTCAGTGACGTTTCCTGGCCATCGGTGTTAGTATTACCTCCTGGAGCGTATTGCAAGCGAGCTGCCCCCCTCAGGGGCCGTTTATCCTACGTCAAGCCCTACACGCCCTCAGCGGTCACTTGTCAGCTTCGCTGTCTGTGACCTCGCCGCGCCGTTTTGCTGCGTTTAGCTCCTTGGTTCAAATTGTGCCATCACTGCCCCCCGACCCAGGTCCTGGTTGCAGTTTGCATCGCCCGTCGGCAAGGTTTCGGGCCCTGCCCTGCTTCCTGGCACTACCCCCTCGCGCAGCCCGGCAGCTTAGGCAGCCTAGGCGGCCTTGGTTCGGCCGTCGGTCCCCGTGCGCTAAGCAATTAGGTTCGCGCGTAGCCCGCCCGACCTCTGACGCTGCTGATGCGCTCGCCTGCGGTCGCGACGGAAAAATATCCTCACCAGCCCATCCAGAAACGATCAGCAGGGGAGTCGGTGAATCAGGGACGGCAGGACGCATGCATTTGCACAGCCGTCTTCGGGAAAACAAGGATCACAAAGAGCTTCCCGCATTGAAGTTTAAGATGGAAATCGGTGCAAGCTCCAATGGTGCTTCGATGAGGGGTGAGGGGTGTTTGGATGACTCGTAACGGCTGTTGCACTGATTTGTATCGTAAGCTCGTGTGCGTTTCGAAACTTGGGGCTCTCTTGGGGTTCTCTTGGGGCCCTCTTGTGGCCCTCCTGGAGCTCGTTCTTGGGCTCTCTTGAGGTCCTCTTAGGGCCTTTTTGGAGCCCTCTTGGGGCTCTTTTGGGGCGTCTCGGGGCCCTCTTGGGGCTCTTTTGAGGGGTGTGGGGGCCTTCTTGGGGCTCTTTTGGGATGCCTGAGAGGCCTCTTGGGGCCGTCTTGGACCCTTTCGCTAAAAAAGAGGGGGGGTCCAATTCCCATCGCCCTCTCGGAGGCTCACAAATGCCGTCTTGGGACTATCTTGGCCCTCTCTTGGAGCGCTCCTGGGCGCTCTTGGGGCCGGCTTGGGGCTCTCGTGGGCCCCTCATGGGGCTGTCTTGGGCCATGTGGGGGCCATCTTGATGCCTCAAGAGTCCATCAGAGGCGAAACAGCGAGAAGGCAACACACGTTTTTTTTTTTGTCGTCAGATTTTTGAAGATTTTGGCCTCTTGGGGGGGTCCTTGGAGGCCTCGGGGGGCACTTGGAACCGTCTTGGGGCCGTCTTGAGACCTCTTGGACGTGTGTCGGAGGCTATCTTGACCCATCTACTGCTATCTTCGGCCATCTTTGGACGCCATCTTGCGCTCTCCGAGGCCCTCTTGGAGCCATCTTGGGCCAACAAGGACCCTCTAATCACTCGCGGGGGAGCCCGTCTAAACGCATGGAGGGAGGGGGTAAACCTCCCGAGCAGGGAAAGGCAGGAAGTTGGGAAAGGAAACGTCCTAGACCGCCTGCGCCCAGAGGGCTGGTGGGATACGTGTTCCAGTGGGTGCGTGCGAAGCACTACGCGTGTCCCAGCGGGTGCGTGCCGCAGCACGTCCCAGAGGGTGCGCGTGTAAAGCGTCCGAAGGTTGTAATACTACTACGTGAACGACCACAACGAAGACTAACACAAGTAATACGTCGTCGAAAACAAACAGAACACACAACGAAGTCTACTGGTCTTTTGGAATCTCTTGAGCCAAGGCCACTTCGGGCATTATTGGGCCATCTTGGGAACCGCTCGCAGACGAGGTTCACGGACGAGGCTCTCGCTCGAGATTCCTCCATAATTTCAGGATTCGGAAAATAGCATGGCGAAAGACCCAACCAGATGCAGTTATATCGTAATTCTGAGTCGCATTTCCGGTGGAGCTCCCAATGGGGCCACGAACCGTGTGAGGGGTGCGCTGACACCGGGTGTCGCTCACATGCGGGCGGTGCCAATGGGGCCTTCAGTGGAGCTCCCCGTTGGGCCACGAACCGTGTGAGCGTTGTGCCGAGACGGGGTGTCGCCCACATGCGGGCGGTGCCACTTGGGCCTTAGAAGCGCGTGAGGGGTGTGCCGAAGCGGGGTGTCGCCTACATGTCGGCAGAGCACTGGGGCCTCAAGTGGACTTCCGTGTGGAGCCACGAACCGTGTGAGGGGTGTGCCGAAATGGGTCGCGCGGACGCATGTGGACACAGCCATTGGGGCCTTCGGTGGAGCGCCCCTATGGGGCCACGAGCCGTGTGAGGGGTGCGCCGACATGGTTGGCGCGGACGCATGGGAACGTCGCCATTAGGGCCTTAGGTGGAGCTCCCTATAGGGCCACGAACCGTGTCAGGAATGTTTGGGTGGCGCGGACGCATGGGGACGTCGCCATTGAGGCCTTCGGTGGAGCTCCCTATGCGGCCACGAACCGTGTGAGAAGTGTGCCAAAATGGGTGGCGCGGACGCGTGGGAACGTCGCCGCTGGGGCCTTAGGTGGAGCTCGCGATCGGGCCACGAACCCTGTGAGGGGTGTGCCGACATGGGTGACGCGGACGCATGGGAACGTCGCCGCTGGGGCCTTCGGTGGAGCTCCCGGGTCGCGCTGACGTATGGGAACGTCTCCGCTGGGGCCTTAGGTGGAGCTCCCTATGGGGCTACGAACCGTGTGAGGGGTGTGCCGGAATGGCTGGCGCGGACGCATGGGAACTTCGCCATTGGGGCCTTCGGTGGAGCTCCCTATGGGGCTACGAACCGCGTGAGTGGTGTGCTGGAATGGGTGGCGCGGACGCATGGGAACATCGCCATTGGGGCCATCGGTGCAGCTCCTCACGGGGCTACGAACCGCGTGAGGGGTGTGCCGGAAAGGGTGGCGCGGACTGATGGGAACGTCGCCGTATGGGCCTTCGGCGGAGCTTCCTAGGGGACCACGAACCGTGTGAGGGGTGTGCCGAAATGAGTGTCGATGGTGGAGAAGCTGGCGGCGATGACGATGACGATGATGGTGATGATGACGATGATGTTGATGAGGACGATGATGCGGATCGTGATGATGATGATGGTGATGCTGATGATGCTGATGGTGATGATGATGATGATGATGATGATGATGATGATGATGATGATGATGATGATGATGATGATCATGATGATCCTATTGATGATGCTGATGATGTTGTTGTTGTTGATGATGATGATGATGATGATGTTGATGATGATGATGATGATGATGATGATGGGAGGAGGGGGAAGAGGGGAATGATGAGAGGAGAGGAATGAGACGCGGGGCGCTGTCTTGTCATAACGAGGACCGAAACACCACAGGACGGTTGGGAAAAACGTTTTAGCTGCCATAATTTGTCTTGTCGCAATCCATCTATCCTCCTTATCCTCCCTCTCCTCCGCCTTGCTGGGGCCCCAGGGACCTCCTGGGAAGTCAGCAAGGATGGTGGAGGGGGGCGAGGAGGAGGACGAGCAGGAGGAGGACGAGCAGGAGGAGGAGGAGGAGGAGGAGGAGGAGGAGGAGGAGGACAATGAATGAACGGATAAGGAAAAGTTTGCGGAACAGACAACATCAATGTTTATGGCTTGTCGAGTCCATTCCAGGTCGAAGACAATGCTCTGAGGACACCCCTCGCTTAGGAGTCCTAAACACCGGGTGGGGCCAGGCCACGCGCCGCGGTGGTTCAGATTACTAGCAACGGATGGCTTCAGTGCGAAACGGACTCAACAGTCATGTACATATCCAGTATTCGGGCAATCGCGACGAGGAGAAGAAGGATGATCCCCCTCATCCTGATCCGAACTGCCTGGACATCTCCGGGAGCCTCCGTTTACACAGACCATAGGCGACGCCCCCTCTAGGGCGCGATCTGCGCACGAGGCTCCATGCGGGGCCACGAGCCGTGTGAAGAGCCCGCCAAGAGGGGCGTCGGGCGCCCGCCGACCCTGACGCCGGAGCCTTCGGTCGGCCTTCCTGCGAGGCCACGAGCCCTGGGAGGGATGTGCCAAAATGCGTGTCAAGCGCATGCGGACCCTGCCACTGGGGCCCTCGGTGGAGCGCCCTATGAGGCCATTGACCGTGCGAGCGGTGTGCTAAAATTGGGGAAGTCGTAGCGCCCGGGGCGGGTAGTGGGTAAACAGGGGCGGTACGCGACCGCATGCAGACCCTTCCACTGGGGCCTTCGGTGGAGCCCCCTTTGGTGCCACGAACCATGTGAGGGGTAGAGCTCCCTATGGTGCCACGAACCATGTGAGGGGTGTAAATTGGACGTCGAGCGCATGCGGACCCTGCCACTGGGGCCTTCGGTGCAGGTAGTTATGGGGCCACGAACCGTGTGAAGAGTTTGCCAATTGGGCGTCGGGCGCATGCAGACCTTGCCTCTGGGGCTTCGGTGGAGATTCCTACGAGGCCACGAACCGTGTGCGGGGTGTGCTAAAATGGGCGTCGGGCGTATGCGGCCTGTGCCATTGGGGCCTTATGTGGAGCGTCCTATGGGGCCCGGAACCATGTGAGGGGTGTGCCAGAATAGGCGCCGGGCGCATGCGGACCCTGCCAATGGGGCCTTCTGTGGAACTTCCTATGGGGCCACGAATCGTATGGGGTGTGTGCCAAAGTAGGCGTCGGGCGCATGCTGCCTGTGCAACTGGGGCCTTCGGTGCAACTCCCTACGGGGCCACGAACAATGTGAGGGGTGTGCCGAAATTGGTGGCGCGGACGCGCGGGAACGTCGCCACTGGGGCCTTAGGTGGAGCTTCCTATGGGGCTACGAATCGTGTGAGGGGTGTGCCGAAAGCAGCGTCGGGCGCATGCGGCCTGTGCCACTGGGGCCTTCAGTGGAGCTTCCCATGGGGTGACGAATCGTGTGAGTGGTGTGCCGAAATGGGCGTCGGGCGCATGCGGCCTGTGCCACGAGGGCCTTCGGTGGAGCTCCCTATGGGGCCACGAACCGTGTGAAGGGTGCGCCAAAATGGGCGTCGGGCGCATGCTGCCTGTGCCATTGAAACCTTCGGCGGAGCTCCATATGGGGCCACGTAACGTCTGAGGGGTGTGCCGAAATCAAAGGCTGGGACGCATATGGGCGCAGCCACTGGGGCCTGTTACTGGAGCTCCCCATGGGGCCACGAAACGTGTGAGGTGTGTGTGTGTGTGCAGAACTGAGTGGCTGGGACGCATGTCGACGCAGCCAATGGGGCCTTAGGTGGAGCTCCTTATGGGGCCACGAAACGTGTGACGGGTGTGCCGAAGCTGATGGCGATAATGGTGACGATAACGGCGTTGATGATGACGATGATGGTGATGCTGATCATGCTGGTGACGATGGTGACGGCCATGATGTTGATGATGATGGTGCTGCTGATGATGATGATGCTGATTATCCTCATGATGATGCTGATGACGATGATGATGCTGATGATGATGATGATGCTGATGATGATGACGACGATGACAATGACGATGATGCTGATGACGATGATGATGCTTTGATGATGATGGGAGGAGGAGGGAGGAGGAGGAGTAGGAGGAGGAGGAGGAGGAGGAGGAGGAGGAGGAGTAGGAGGAGTAGGAGGAGGAGGAGGAGGAGGAGGAGGAGGAGGAGGAGGAGAGGAGGAGAGGAGACGCGGGGCACTGTCTCTTCAAAACGAAGACACAGCGCCACAGGATGATTGGGAATTCAAAACTGAAGAGTTGAAGACATTGAGTAAGCGAAGCAATGCGGACCAGCATACACATAATAAACGCACATCTCCATACAACACATGCTATTTATGCCATCTCCAGAATTTCCCACGAAGGAAATCCAAGTACGGTGGGGGCGTTCGTGAAGGAATGTGCCCGGTAGGTTGCAGACCCTGAATAGTTGCTTATCTGATGAGGTCGGCGGTGATATCCATGGCCTAGTCCCAGTTGGTGTTGCAACGGCTTTCAGACCCTGGATTCCTTAGCCAATGGTTCCTTACGCGTGTCCGTCCCAGGTGATTCATGCCAGCACGTGCCTTGTGCACTCGAGGTGATAAAAACAACGGCCCTCATTGTTTGCATTGGCCACAACGAGACACACATCACCATCATTTAACAAACATGGATCTAGATGTAATCCGCCAACGGAAGGAATACAATCATACATTCATCGCAAAGGTGATTTCATTGCGAAGAAGTGAAGCACCACAACCGTGTTGCAGCGTACATGCCTCACACAAGGAATCGAATTTCAAATTTGCCACGCGCGGAATCTGAGTGTAACAGTCAAGCGAACGGGACCCCTTGTTGATGTCAGTTCTTCCGTCTTGGTGCTTTCCAGGTGAGTATTCTTCTGCTTGTGTATGAAGTATTTTCCGTTGCTGAGATTTCGATGTATAGCATATGTATATGCGTACATATATGTATATATATATATATATATATATAGTTGGGACGCACGTGCAACACATTGTCTTGCACATCCTCAGCGAACCGAATTCATTGTGCACCTCCCACATTGGAAGGTTGTCAAACTGCCCTCACAACTAGATTAATTTCACGGTCGCCACTAATGATCAGTACTCAAATTCGATCAAACATGTCGTCTCGCCAGACCGTATGGTCAGACAGCGTACTCAGAGCAACTGAAATGTTTGGCATTTCGCACGGTGGGAACGTGGTTGCACATCGGCCACGAAAGTAAGCTAGTTGCATCTCCCCTCACAAAATGGATTCATGTGTGCATAAGCGGTCACATGACAGGACATCTACATTTGTCGCAAGCGGGATTCACGGGACATTTTCTTGTATCGTGAGTCAGTAGCAAGAGCGAGTATATGGGAACAGTTCTTCATCATTCGGTTGACGTTCAATATGGAACTGTTGATGGATTTACCATTGTGTCCTTGTTCGCAATTACAATCCTATGTGGCGAGCTTGCGAACGATAGCTCCCGTGTGAATCCCTCGCGCATGGGGTATCCAAGGGGCTGATTCATTCCGCCGACCCCCAGAAGAGAGCATGTGCGGCTTCCGATTTCGTGAATGTTGTTTGTGACTTCCGTCTTGCGGCTTGCGCTTAGTTGTTGCTGATTTGCCCTCCTCGTCCTCCGTGTCTGTTGTGGGGCTTCTTGGGCGCCTCATGGAGGCTCAGGAGGCGGCCTCTAGGATGTTTTTCCCAACCATCTTGTGGTGTTGGGTCCTCGTTTTGAAGAGGCAGCGCCCCGCGTCCCTCATTCCTTCCTCCTCCCTCTCCTCCTCCCTCTTCTCCTCTTCTGGCTCCTCCCGCTCCTCCCATCCCTTGCGCCCCTTACACGTTTCGTGGCCCCATAGGGAGCTTCACCGAAGGTCCCAGGGCTGCAACCCGCATGCGTCACTCTCACCCAGTACAGCGTTTCGTTGCCCCACAGAGCTCCAACGAAGGTCCCAGTGCTACCGCCCGCATGCGCCACCCCCAAACAATACAGCGTGTCGTGGCCCCCTAGAGAGCTCCACCGGAGGTCCCAGTGCTACCGCCCGCATGCGTCACCCCCTTCCAGTACAGCGCCTCGTGCCCCATAGAGGGCTCCACCGAAGTCCCAGTTCTACCGCCCGCATGCCTTCTTGGGGCTTCTCGTTGGCTTCCTCAGGGCGCATATCAAGTATCTGATAACAGCATCTGTACACACAGTACGCAATGTCTCCAAACAGTCATCATGCTGTGTGCCCAGTTCAAGAGGGAGTTCGCATGAAAAGCACGACGTGTGCATGCAAATCCCCCAAACGAGGAACAACATGTACGCTGCCCTACGGAGACCATCTGTGGATGGATCTTGCCGTACTGGTGTGGAGGCGCGAGGCAGCGGGGCGAGGCGGAGGCGTGAGGCGAGGCGAGGCGAGGCGAGGCGCGAGGCGCGAGGCGTGAGGCGAGGCGAGGCAAGGCGAGGCGCAAGGCGAGTGCAGAGAGGCGAGCCGAGGCGAGGCGCGAGGGCCGAGGGCGTGAGAGCCTCGGGCCCTCCCCCGGGAGGCGCCCGCCGAAGCGCAGCCTCCGGTCCAGTGCGGGCAGCGCTGCGCTCCAGCGGGACCCCGCCCCGTCCAAGCCAGGCAGCAGCAGGCTCGACGACGACGAGGAGGACGACGGTGAGATCAGACGACGAGGACGGCGACGGCGACGGCTACGACGGCGACGGCGACGAGGACAACGGCGGCGACGACGACGAGGACGACGAGGACGACGGCGGCGACGACGACGAGGACGACGGCGACGACGACGGCGGCGACGACGACGAGGACGACGGCGACGACGACGGCGACGATGACGGCGACGACGACGACGACGGTGACGACGACGCCGACGACGATGAGGACGACGGCGACGGTGACGAGGACGGCGACGAGGACGGCGACGACGACGACGACGACGACAGGGCAAGCATTCCCGACTTGCCCAGCCGGCGCCCGTCGTGCTCGGCGAAGCTGTCCCGGGCGTGCACGCTGCCGCCGATGGACCTTCCCATGTGCCCCTCTCCCGTCGTCGTCGTCGTCGTCGCCTTCGTCTTTGTCTTTGTCTTCGTCTTTGTCTTCGTCTTTGTCTTTGTCTTGGTCTCTGTCTTTGTCTTTGTCTTTTTCTTTGTCTTTGTCCTTGTCTTTGCCTCTGCCTCTGCCTTTGCCTTTGCCTTTGCCTTTGTCTTTGTCGCCGTCGCCGTCCGCCGTCGCCGTCGCCGCCGTCGCCGTCGCCGTCGCCGTCGCCGTCGCCGCTGCCGCCGCCGCCCCGTCGCCGCCGCCGCCGCCGTCGCCGCCGCCACCTCCGCCCCCTGACCCTGGGATCCTGGCGTCGCATTTTTTCCACAACGGTCGGCCTCGTTCATTTTCGGGCCCCGCGGCCCTCGCAGGTCGATCCGGCTCGCAGACTGCGGCAGGAGGAGCGGGCCCAGGGCTCTGGTCGTGATGCTCACGATGCGGCAGCTGTTCCGCAACGTCGGGGATCTCCTGGAACGAGAGGACATTGAGAGAACGCCCGCCCAGACAAGGCGATTGAGAAATTCTGCGCCGGGTCACTCGGCACTGGCACTCGCAGTGAGCCGGTGCATTCCCCCCATCGGTTTCGGCAGTCGACGCGTGTTTTGTCGGATGCTGCCAGCATCTTGTCGACGTCGGTTAGCTATTCCGCCTGGTTGAGTTCAGAATGCTGTGCCGCGCACACCAGTGGAGTGCCCCCGGCAGCTTTCACCGAAGTCGTTTTGCCAAACTGAAGTCTGTTGTTTTTGTTTTGTTTTCTCGCTCTTTCAAAACATTCCCTTTGTTTATAGCTTTTCGCTCCTGCGTTTTTTGCCCCGCTGTTCCGGGCCCCTGCGCGGTAACAGGGGGTCCGCGACGAAAGAGCCCAGCCCTGGGTTTGGGACCGAGGGCTGAGCGGGCCCTCGCGCCCACACGTACCACAAACGCACGCCCCCGGTGGCCCCAGGCCCCTTGGCACCCTTCTGCAGGTGTCTCTCAGACATCCTGGTTGGCTCCCTCCTCCTCCTCCTCCTCCTCCTCCTCGTCCTCCTCCTCCACCGGACCCGCAGGACCCGTGGCCCGGGGGGACCCCTGGACGCGCCTGCAGGAGGCCGCCCAGGCTGCCCATAGCTCCTGGACGCCCCGGCCGGCCTAGGCAACGGGCCCAAGTTGGTCAGGAGGGCGGCCGAACGGCCCCCGAGGGCCCCAAGAGACCCCAGACACCTACCAGACGGCCGAAGGCGATCCAAAGAAGACACCCCAATATGCTTTCGAAGCGCAGAAGAAACATGGGATTTCCAAGATTTTTGCATGATTATGGGAATGCCCTGTTCTTCGGTCTGCTGGGCGTCCGAGACCGCCCAGGCGGCCCGACATCGCGCCAGAACTATCCAAAAGGGCTTCCAGGCAGTCCAAGAGAGCCCCAAGACGGCGCAACAGGGTTCCAAGATGGCCCGAAGAGAGCCCCATGACGGCCGAGATGGCCCCAGTGTGCCCCCCGACGCATACCAGATCGTGACCCGGTCGTTCAGGAAGACCGCGATTGGAAGCAGGGTGGCCCGAGTAAGCCCCCAGAGGCCCCCAGAAGGCGCGCGGGAGGCCCCCAAACGGCCCCAAATGGGCCGTTAAACACCGTCGTGAGGCCCCCACGAGGCTCTCCAAGGAGGAGCCTCCGCAAAGAGTGCTACGAGGCTCTCCAAGGAGGAGCCTCCGCAAAGAGAGCTGAGGAGGTTGGGGCATAATTCGCGGGTAGGGCGAAAATGAGGAAGAGGAAGAGGAAACAGGAGAGAAGGATGACGAAGCACATTCTTATAAGGTCATATATGACGGCGGTGCCGGAAAAGGCCACCAGGAGTCATCGCTGCATTGCCTGTTTTGCCGTCCTGCCTCTCCGCCGGCATGCCAAGCTTCAAGGGCCAAGGTGCATGGCTCGAAGCGCCACTGCAGTCATGTACTTGTATATATATATATATATATATATTCCCCAATCAGAGTTTGCCTCTGTAGGGGTCCTGGCGGATTCACATGGTTAGGTGAGGTATGGCGCCGATTTCGGCGGCACGCCCAGGTGCCCGGGGGCCCCATAGGCCTATAGCCCTATGGTCCTGTGGCCCTACAGCTCCATGGCCCTGTAGCCCTAAAAAGATGATCATTGGGGCTTCTCTCCGTTATCGTGTACACATATACATGTAGTTGTGTGTATATATATATGCATCGATATAAATATATGTATATACATATATATTCACACAAGCATTTATCTGTGTAGATGTATATACATACACATGGACACTTCCTTGCAAGTATCTTCTCCCAGTCTGCCGGGAGGCGCCCGCGGCCCGCGGGGGTCCGGCGGTGCGCGCTCGACAGAGAAAACAGACAAGAGGAGGCGGCAGGGGATCGGCAGCCCGTGGCCTGCTTCCCGAGGGCTCCGCCGATCCTCGGGGGAGGAGGAGGAGGAGGAGGAGGAGGAGGAGGAGGAGGAGGAGGAGGAGGAGGTGGAGGAGGAGGAGGAGGGGAGGAGGAGGAGGGGAGGAGGAGGAGGGGAGGAGGAGGAGGAGGAGGAGGAGGAGGAGGAGGGAGGAGGAGGAGGAGGGGGAGGGGAGGAGGAGGAGGGAGGAAGGGAGGAGGAGGAGGAGGAGGAGGAGGGAGGGGGGGAGGGGAGGAGGAGGAGGAGGGGGAGGAGGGGGTGAAGGAGAAGGAGGGGAGGAGGAGGAGGAGGGGGAGGAGGAGGAGGGGGAGGAGGAGGAGGAGGGGTAGGAGGAGGAGGAGGAGGAGGAGGAGGAGGGTGTCGAGCTCGATGGCAGGATAGGGGGCATACTGGGGCCCTCAGAGCAGGCGCGCCGTTACGGCCAGGGACCGCTCCGGCTGCGCCCCAGGCTCCGTGGACAAAACGCACACGCTGTTTTTTTCCACAGGCTGTGTGATTTTTTCACAGAGTGTGTGAGTGTGTGTCCACGGTCTGTATTTTTTCCACAGAAAGTGCGTGTGTGTGTTTGCTTTTCCACGGTGTGTGTGTGTGTGTGTGTGTGTATGTTTTCTCCAAAGACGAGAGACGCATTTCGTGAGGTCCGCGCGGGTTCCTTGGATCAGCGCTGGGTCCCCCTCCCTTGCGCGCGAAGCGCGCTGGGGGCGCGCCGGGGCGGCTCCCGAGATGCCGCCGTAGGGGTACGGCGCCGACCCGAGGAGTCCGCGCGGACCTCGGAGATTGTCCGTGTATGCAGTGCGCCCTGAGATCCGGCTTCGCGGAAAAAGTTGTCACATGGTAACACGTCTCGACGGGAGCTTCAGACGTCGAGCACATGCGACGCCAGGATGTCAGGGCATGCCGATCTCCTCAGCTCCTCTGCAGGTACCCGTCGGACCGGGGCAGGTTCTCCAGGGGCTCCATGATGTGGTTCTCGGGTCGGGCGGAAACCGGGGAAGGGATTTGGCACGAGGTCTGCGGCGTGCAGCTGGCTTCGGCCACGCCGCCCGGGCGCCTCTCCTCGATACAGCGGCGCCTCCCGGCGACGGGAGGCGCCAGAGCAGCTACGGTAGGTTCGCGCCGTGTCGACCGGAGCAGACCCCGCCGCGGGCGTTCCAGGTTGAACGCCGCCAGTGGCCCAGAATCGGCCTACATGGAACGATCGGGCGATCGGAAAGCCGCCGCTCGTTCAAGGCTGAACGATCCACGCGGTGTCAGAAACCACCGCTGGGGCCGCCACGACACGAACCTGCCGTAAGCCCGTGTGCTGATTCGCTGCCGACCCCCCCCCTTTGCGATCTCCCCCCCTTTCGTCCGGCCGCCGAGGTTCGGCGCCAGGGACCAGGCCCGGGAGCTCTTCCCGAGGGACCCCGACGCGGGCGCCAGCGAGGCTTCTGGATCCGAAGCTCTGCCGGCTGTCCTGGAGGCGGCCGGCGGCGCACAACGGCCAGGGCGAGGGGTGGTGGTGCCTCAGAGGAGGAAAAACTACCGATACCACTGCTTTCGCCCGTTTTCCTCTTTTCCGGCCTCCTCGGAGGCTCTTGTTGTCACCGCTGGATTCGCCTCGAAATCCTGGTCAGAACGCACCCCGGGAGAGGTCCTGGGAGTAGCGGTATCGGTACCTTCTGGTTTCCCCAGTGGTGGTGTTTGTCCAAGAAGGTCGCGACCACTTGCGGACCCCGATGGGCGCTGGGGTATCGGGCACCCCCGCTGGGGTTCACTCGGCTGCAGACAGCCGTCAAGTTCTGACCCCCAGCGAAAGCTGACCTGCAGGGGTCGGGTTCGCATGTGGTCTTTCCTAGATTCCTGGATGAAGGACCTTAAGATCCGACCCTGAGATCCTGGCGTTGCAATTTTTTTGCAACGGGCGTTTTCGCTTGATTTCGGGCCCCGGGACCCTCACAGATCGATCGGGCTCGAAACATGACGCGGAAAGATGAGGTCCGGGTCTCCGGGCGTGATTTTTGCGATGCTGCAATTTTTTTTGCAACGTCGGATCTCAGGGGACGCTCCAAAAAAAGTTGGAGCGGCGGGATTTTGGCAGCTTTCGGCCTCCAGGGGCCCTCGCTGGGCCGCGGGAGCGTCAAAAAACGACTCGGGACGGAAAGCCGGTCCCGGGGAAGTGGTCGGGACCTCCGGGGTCCGCGCACCCCAACAAGATTGGAGCAGCCGGATGTCTGGGGAGAAAGGGTCCGGAGGGTTTATGGGTCCTGGAGCTCTCCTACAGTTGTCGGGCCCCCGAGGCCCTCCTCTGGCACCGGGGACCGGTCGGCCGCGCGCAGCAGGGTCAGGGCGAGGGGCGGTGGTGGTATTCGGGGAGCGTCGCCAGGAAGGAAGGCCGGATCCGGAGGGTTTGCTTTGGATCGAGTCTCGAGCGAAAGCAGACAGAGGCTACGCGCTTCGCCCCCAGAGCTGCCTGCGGTGCAGCAGCGAACGAGCATCGTCGACGATGGGACCGGAGGCAGAGCGGCGAGATGCCGTGTGCGGCGGGGGTGTCACGAAACCCCGAGCCCACCCACCCTGCTGGCCCTATCGAGGCCTCGCGGCCCCCGGGAATGACCCTGCATGGCGGAGAAGGAGACAGGGTCCGGAGGATGGCAGGTTGGCCTGAGCGCTGCTCCAGGTATTTGGGAGGGCGTTCCCGCTTCCCTCCTCCTCCTCCTCCTCCTCGTCCTCCTCCTCCTCCTCCTCCTCCTCCTCCTCCTCCTCCTCCTCGTCCTCCTCCTTCCCCCCCTCTGTGCCCGTGTCCAGGGTCTGTGCAGGGCTTTTGCCTTCGTGGATGCACTGCTTGTGGATGTTTGGATGTTGGTCAGGACAGCCCTCTTGAGGGGCAGCGGATCGGTCGGGCTGCGTGCGGAAAAAAAAAGAAGAAAGGGTCCCAAGGATTTACGGGTCCTAGAGCTTTTGACAAGCTGCCTGGCCCTCGATGCCTTCCTCTGGCCCCGGGACCGGTCGGCGGCGCGCGACGTGGCCATGTCGAGGGGGGGGGGTCTTCCACGGTAGGTTCGCGTCGTGTCGATCGGCGGCGACCCCGCCGCTGGCGTTCAGCGTTGGACGCCGCCGGCGACCAAAAATCGGTCGATGTTGAGCGATCTGACGTTTCGGAAACGGCCGATCGTTCAAAGGTGAACGACCCCCGCGGTGCCGTGAACCAATGTTGGGGTCGAAGCGACACGAGCCCGCCGTAAGGAAGTTGCCATGCCATGGAGAAGACCTTGACATCCGGGCGCCGCAACTTTTTTACGCCGGGCGCTTTCTCCCAGTTTCGGACCCCGGGACCCTCGCGGATCGATCCGGCTCGTGTATTGCAGTCTGAAGATGGGGTCTATGGCCTCGGGCGCGTTTTCTTTTGTTCGTGTGTTAGTTTTTTGCGTCTTGTGTGGTCGTGTTTTCTCTTGCGATGCGGCCGTCTCTTCGCGCCGTCGGATTCTGAGTGGGGGGGCTCTTCACGTGGCCGCGAAGTGGTACTCTTCGGGGCCGCTAGAGGCCACTGAGCGCCAGCAAGTGCCACCAAACGGCCGCTACAGGCCGCCAGCGGCCACGAAGTGCCACTAAATGGTAATTCTCGGCGGTCGCGATGGTCAGTCCGAAGTTCCCCAGAGAGCCCCCGTAAGTCACCACTCACCAAACCACCCCAACCCAACCTGAAGGCCTCCATTTGACCTCCATTTCCAGTTGGGGGGGGTCGGGGAACATCGAGAAAACACGTATGGAACCCGTACCCCCCCCAACCCGAAATTCGGGTCTTCGGGTTGG
>CAUYUJ010003927.1:45000-72500 GCA_963575745.1 Prorocentrum cordatum
TCTCTCTCTCCACCTGCCTGCTCCTCCTCCTCCTCCTCCTTCTCCTCCTCCTCCACCTTAATGCGACGTCGACGATGAGGGTGTCGCCGTCGGTCTGCTCGGCCCTGTCGTTTCAGTGTCCCCTTGTGCCACCGATGAGCGACGACTCCATCGCCCAGGCACCCGCGGCGTGCTCTCTCAAGGCGGAGGGCAGCGCGAGAGACAGGGGAGGTGGTTAGGAAGTTGACGGATTCCTCCTGTACGCTCTGGCCTCCTCCTCCACCTTAGCCCTTTCGACCCGAGGGCCCGGGAGTGGCCAGTCGCATTCCGAGAGGGCGAGAAGCTCGGCCGAGGCACGTCCGGCAGCGTGACCTCTGTGTCGTGGCCCCCCGCTCGAGGATGCCGCGGCGCGGCTCCCCTCGGCCGCGGCGGAGGGGCTCGGCCGAGACTCCGCGGAGGCACCGCGGCGGCGACGCCGCGGGCAGGAGGAGCTCGGCAGCGCGGGTGGCGGCCAGCGTGCTCCAGCCGGCCGCGCGTGAGAGTGGCCCCTCTCCGCGGGCGGCCTCGGGGCGCGCGGCCTTCGGGGGGCGCCAGGGGGGGGGGGGCGAGCCCGGGCACGCAGGGCGCCGCTCGCCGCGCGGGCGCGCGGGAAGCGGCAAGCCGCGCACGAGAGGGCACGCCCTGCGTGTGGCCGAGCGGCCCTTGGCGACGGGCGACGGGCGGCGCCTTCTGGGAGCAGCCATGGAGGCGAGGTCCCATCGGGGCGGCGACAGAGCGTCGGCGCAGGACAGGCTTCCTTTCCAGATCCAGAGGAAGGAGAAGCTGCGATCGGTTTGCTAAGTCGGCCCTCCAGGTGCACCCGTCGTTTGACCCGACGGCGTTGGCAGATCGCGAGACGTTGAGGGGGGGCGCCGCTAGCATTCTGAAGTCCGTCTCGAGGATGCTGGAGGCTTGGCCTAGGCACCAGAGGGAGGACATAAGCAAGCAGCCAGTCGAAGCTAAGACTCAGATCACGCTTGTCCACGACTGGCAAAAGGGCTGGGCATGTTCCGCGGAGATGCGCAGCGCGTTTTGCGCTTCGCCACTCCGACGAACCGGTCTGTCATCGCCGTAATGAGACATGCACGCCTTTTGCGGGCGAGTGCCGAGAGCGCCTAAGAAAAGTGCAGTCTCCTCTCACGCTCTCTCAGCAGGCACCTGCGGCGACGGCGTCCTGGCTTCTGTGCACGGTGCGGCAACCACGCTGCCTTTGCTCTCAACGGGCTTTTTTGGTGGGGCGCAGGGGGCCCCCAGAGGGTGGCCGGAGTTCTGTTGCTCGGAGGAGGCTGCTCTCGGGCTTGCACCGGGGCGACGGCGAGCCTGGTCATGACGTCGAGCTCAGGCACTCCAGGGCCACCAGAGGTCGAGGGCCTCCAGCTCCAGAGGCTGAAGGCCACGGGACCGCCGACGTGAGGCAGCGTATTGGAATATGGATCCTGTTTGGATCTTCCAGGGGTTCTGTAGGGATCTCCCGGGGATCCTTCCAGGATCTTCCAAGGATTCTTCAAGGACGACTTCTCCTCGGAATCTTCGAGCATTTTTCCAAGATCGCTCGGGGCGGTTCGGATTGGTATATAATGGCTGGAATTGGTTCGAAGGGGCTGGAATCCATGAGTATCGCCTCCTGGGGCTCGACGCGTGCAAGCCGTCCAGTTTCGGTATTTTCTTGATGCTCCATATTCTTTCTGGTGGTCAATGCTAAAGTACACTGGAGCATCATAGTTCCAGTTGAATGTAATATGTCACATTTTCGGTGCAACCTTCCAACCCCTTGTGATTGCGTCGCAAGCCCACCCACCCCGCCCCCCCGGCGCTGGTCGCAGACCCCCGCTCCCCCTGGCGCCGGCAGACGACGACGACGACGACGAGACGATGAGGCGACGACGCCGACGACGGGGGCCCGTGGTGGTGGGGTTTGAGCCGTCCCGCTGGCGCTGGAAAACCAGTTGAGCTCTTGGGATGTTCGAAGGGTCGGTTCTCGACGTGTCGAGGGATGTCTGGTGCCCTCATATCTGCTAGGGGATCCACCAATTCCTCCCCAGTTCGCCACGCCTTGGATTTTTTTTTGCAGCGCCGACGCTGCCTCCTCCCTTCCTCCTCCTCCCCTCTTCCCCATCCCTCCTCTCCCTCCTTTCCTGTCTCTCCCTCCTCTCCTTTCCTCTTTTTCCTCCTTTTCATGTTTCTCCTCCCATCCTCCATCTCGTCCTCCGCCTTACCCACCTCCTCCTCCTCCTCCTCCTCATTCTCCTCCTCCTCGTCCTCCTCCTCCTCCTCCTTCTCCTCCTCCTCCTCCTCCTCCTCCTCCTCCTCCTCCTCCTCCTCCTCCTCCTCCTCCTCTCCTCCTCCTCCTCCTCCTCCTCCTCCTCCTCCTCCTCCCTCCCCCTCCCCCTCCCCCTCCCCCTCCCCCTCCCCCTCCCTCCCCTCCCCTACATGAATTCCGACGTCGTGATTTTCTTCCATCGTTGGCCCCTGGAAGTCTGGATCCTTTCCCTGGGACCAGCTTTTCAGTCCGAGTCGTTCTTTTGGCGGTCCTGGCGCCCCGCGAGGGCCTGCCGGGGGCCGAAAACCTCCAAACGTTTGCCGCCGTGACCCTGCCACGACGAGCGGAGGTGGGGGCCGCCCTCCCCCCTATCAGCCTCTCGCCCCTCTCGGTGGGAGCGGCGCTGGGGTACTCGCACCGCCTCTGGGTGACGAGGGCGATCGAGAAGCAGGCGCAGCGGCGGCGGCAGCAGATCGCGAGCGGCACGGCGGACAAGGCGGGGGGCCGTGGCCGCGTCGGTGGCCTGCAGGGCATCGCGCGGGAGGCGCCGACGGCGACGGCGCCGCCGACGACGGCGGCGGCGGCGAACGGCAAACGGCGGCGGCGGCTGCCGCGGCGGCGGCGGCGGGCGGCGGGCGGCGCCGGTGTGCCCCGTGCGGGAGGAGCGGTCGCCGCGCATCACCTGGCAGCTGCAGGTGCACGCCGCCGACTTGCCGAGGGGCGGGGCGGAGGCCCGGGGAGCTCCTCTCCTGCCGCTCCCCCGGCGGCCCTCGTCGCGGTCTGCCCCCCGGAGTGTTTTGTGTTTGGGGGCCCGGGCGAGTCCTCGAGCTGTGATCGGAGGCAGCGGGCGAGGTTCGGGACTCGTCGCTTCTCTGGGCCTAGGTTGCCTTGGCATCGCTCCTCGGACGTGTGCATGTTTTCCTTCGGCGAGGGCCATCGAGGAGCATCCTTGATCATGTGGCGAAAAAATGCACGCACGAAGCCGAAAAAAGCACAGGGAATGGACGTCCGAGCGATGGCCAGTTGCTGGTGCGTCTGGTTCGAGTGCCCCAGTCTCTCTCTCTCTCTCTGGAGGGCAGGGTGTATAGGCAGATAACAACTGCAAACGTGAGCCAGCGTGGGTCCCAACCAGTGTGTGTTGTTTGCAAGATATGCGGGGCAATCTGGGTGGTGCAGTCCAGGTGGTGCAAGTCAGGTGGTGCAGTCGACGTTGCGAATGCAAAGCAACGTGAAGCAATGCAACGCAATGCCAAGCAATGCACAGAAATGCACAGAAATGCAGAAAGGAACGCACCGCAACGCAATGCAACGCAATGTAACGCAATGCACAGCAGTGTAAAGACATGCGAACCAGTGCAAAGCAATCCACATCAATGAAACGCAGTGCAAAGCAATGCAACGCAGCGCAAAGCAATGCAATGGGATTTCAAGCAATGCGCAGTACTGCAACGTGCACAGCCATGCAAATCAATTCAAAGCCACACGCTGCAGTGCAAAGCAATGGAACGCCATGGAAAGCAACACGAAGCAATGCACTGCAACGCAAGGCAGTGCAACGCAGAGCAAAGCAACGCAAAGCAGCGCAGAGCAATGCAGGGCAGTGCAAAGCATGGCGAAGCAACGCAAAAAGCAGCGCGGAGCAAACAACGACGCAGTGCAGATCAGCGCGGCGCAAGAGTGGCGGCGACGCGCGCCGGCGACGGGCGGCGGCGACGGGCGGCCGCAAAAACCGGCTGGGAGGAGGGAGGAGGGAGGAGGGAGGAAGGAGGAGGGAGGAGGGAGGAGGGAGGAGGGAGGAGGGAGGAGGGAGGAGGGTGGACCCGCCCCCGGGGCCCAGACGGGAGGCGGTGACCGGCCGCGACTGGCGGCGACGCTCGGCCTGAAGCCGGTCTCGATGCAAAAAGGGTAGCTCAGGAAAGCACGCGTTGGCCCTGAGTGCGTAGTCGTATCTGGTGTGTCGCCACCTTGGCGCCGCTGCACAGATAACCTGCCAAGCAAAAAAGAGAGCATGCAAGCTGGCCTGGTTGACTCTGCGCAGTAGCTTCCGTTGGAGCCTGAGGAAGAGTGACCTCTCCTCTTGCAGCTTCAGCGTGTCGTAACTTATCCAATTCTGCCGTGGTCTTTTGCCCGTTGGCGTGGTGCGTGTCGGGAATGCTCTTTCGATCGCCATCCTGATGTGGTCGTCGCAATCCTTAGTATGGTCGGTAGCATGAACTCCGAAGTCGGGCTGGCGGAATTGCGCTAGCAGGTGGTTGAATAGCTGGGAGGCCACAGGGTCATCATACAGCGCTGGGTCGTGTTGGATCTTGTACGGCCTAGGGGGCTCTGGAGAGAACTCTGAAGGAGGGATTTCGACCTGGGCCGTAACCACCATGTGGTCAGGTTGTGTAACCGTAAGGTCAATGTCCCTGTCAATCCCCTGCTGTTGGACCTGAAGCGTCGTAGATAGCGTAACGTAGTCCCTTCTTTTGGCCTGTGTACGAGCCCCGGGAGCCTGCCACGTGCCCGCGTGCCCTGAGGGGTCCTCAAGGACAGTAGATGCTGCCCACTGTTGAGTGCTGTGTAGGAAGCGCTTGAAACATTCTCCTGGGAAGTTCTGCTCCTCAGGGTGCGCACCTCCTGTGGTGTGATCTGGTACTGATCCTAATGCGGCATTGGCGTCCACCAGCGTGATGAGGTGCTCCGCTCCTCTCTTTTGTTCTCGGCAAAGGTCCTCCAGATCCTTCCGCCACTGCTGTATCTGAGTGGGTGGACGTCTTGAGTGCGGAGCGTGGCCAATGCAGACGCATAAGCTGAGAGATGGTGCGCGAATGGCAACTATCATGACTCTTGGCGAAGCGTGCGTCACATAACAGTTTGATGCTGCAATGCGGCAACCTGGTGCATATTCCCATTCCGTATTGACCCAGCGTGAGCATCCCTCTCCACCCGTCGGTAGAGCCGCGGCGTGTAGTACCAGATAGTCTCCCACATTTGTGACCCCTGTTTTAGGCATGCGCGTCTCGACCGTGCCAACAAGCATGTACGGTTTGGCCGCAAAGAGAGCGGACAGCTGCATCATACGACTTTTGATGTTGAGGCCAGCCAGCCTTGGGGGCTGTTGGGGTCACTGCAGGGCTCGAGGATCCATGGTAAGCACCTTGGCCATGGCCACCCAACAGAGAATGGTGTGATTATTGAGTTTCTTCTTGGGGACCTTGTTGGGCCTGGGAATGATCCGCTGGAGGTACGCGTGGGGCTCCTTGGCGATGGGTATGGTATGGTCGGCCGTAGGGGGAAGCGCGCAACGTACCTCTGGTGAGACATAACACAGCCAAAGCCACGGCAATTGCCCTCCTATGGGGCTCTTGTTCCACCAGCGTGCGCCACTGTGGATCGAAAAACGTGGGAAGTACTGACATGGCGTACAACCTAGCGAGTGTGTCAACGCATTCGTTCCAGGGATTCGCAACATGGCCATGAACATGCTGGAAGGTAAGCGTACTTGCACATGCACGAGCACACTGTGTAAGACTGTCGAGCAGAAGCTTGGTATTGCTGAGTGCTCCTCTGACGTATCCTCCCTGATACACTCTGTATACGTCCATGTTATCCGTGAGCATGCAGAGAGGCAAAACGCTGTAAGGGGACTGCATGACCCATGCCATAGCCCACATGGCGGCTTCCAACTCGGCCCTCAGTGGTGTGAGTGAATCGTCCGCTTCCCAATCTGGCAGCGGGCCTGCAAGGTAGCCGAGTAAAGTGACACCTAATACAGATACTGCCATGATGCACAGTGCCCAAGCTGGCCCGCACACCTGTCCGTTGTGTTTGTATCCTCCTGCGGCCGCGTCTGTGTAGATTTCCAGCCGGGTAAACCTCAAGTTGGGATCGAACTGGATGAGACCTGGAAGCGCCTGAGCAGAAGATGAGTGCCAGTAGGGGGCCCACGACAGAACGTCCCTAGACGGCTGAACGGGCCACTGGCGCTCCATGAGCTCCTGGGTGGGTCGGAGATCGGGTATGGGCGATCTCCTGACTCCTCTGGTGGTCCCCTTAGGAGCCTGCGTAGTCAACTTAATGTCTGACTCGGGCAAGCCATGCTCACCTGGTGAGCGGTCCTCCGTTGTGCTGTCTGGAGTCGGAAGCTGAACACGGGCTGGCGGCTGCGAGGAGGCCGAGGGGGGGGCTTGAGCGAGCCTGCCAGACTATTCTGCTGAGCGCCAAACGCGCTCAGCTGGTGTTAATGCGGTGTGGGCGGACTGGAGGCTACGCGAAAAACTGACTGCTGGCCTGATGGGCTGCCAGCTCCGCTCAGCACTGCCATGTCCGTTTCATCTTCTCCTGCTGCCATCTCATGTGGTTCGTCAGGTCGCGTATGCATGGGGTCCCTGGCCATCTCCTCACTGATCTTGACTTGCTTGGGTGGTGCCTGACCCGTGGGGCGCCTGGGCGAGGTAGACCTGTGTCTTCCTGCCTCGGCTCCCTGGGCGAAGGCACCCTCTAGCCGTCGACGTCCTTCTGTTCGTGCGTCTGGTGGAATCGACTTGTCCTTGTCCTTTCTTGGAGTGGGAGTAGGTGATGCCGTTGATGTCTGTACTTGCAGTGCCTGTATTTGTCGCTGAAATTCTTCTCGATCTGTCTTGCTGTTGATGCTGACGTCCGTGAGCTGCTTCTGGATGGTATTCATGGCCGTTTTGAACTCGAGAAGCTGCGCCATGAGTGCCTGCTGCGAGTGCTGCATGCTCGCCAACAAACCAGGGGTGGAAAATTCCGTCTTCGAATCCGCTGAGCCCGAGCACGGTGTAGCTCCAGGCGGAGTCCGAGTGGTAGGCGTACTTGGAGAGCGTGTGCCAGCTGGTGTGCTCGGAGAGCGCGTGGTAGCTGGCCACTTAGTACGTGACCTTGATGTTCCTCCTGCTGGTGCAAGAGGGGCTCTGTCGGAATCTTCCTCCTCATCTTCGTCCATGTAGTCTGCTGCTCGAGGCTTACGCGCGTGCGACAAGTGGTTGCGTGCCTCGGCCTGCTTGCGCTCATTGTCCTGCTTCTCCTTATCCTCAAGGTCCTTGAAATGTTCGAGAAGGTCTTCAGCGTGTGTCACTTCTTCATGTAGTGCGTGTACCTGCGCAACGCATGAGTCAAGATAGATCTGTGCCTCTACTTGCATCTGTGTGGCCTCCGTCAGCCTGCGCTTTGCTCTGTTGACAAAGCTGAGCTGCTTGGCTGTGCGTGCGGAGGCTGTGCGCGAGTACATGAGCTGGTACAATACCACAGCATACTCGTGTCGTAGAGCCTGCACTTGTGATGCGTCCATCTTGAGCTCCTGGGAACATTTGATCTGCCTCTCTAGGCCCTCCAACGTGGAGCCTAGGGCCTTCCTGTACTCACCCAGCTCCTGCGGGCTCTCAGGAGGCTCTTGCCAACGCCTGTGTGCGCGGGCCTCCTCTGGCGAGCATGGCATGATGTTCGTGGTCTCCTCCTCCTCCGCGTTGTTGCTGTGCGCCGGGCGGCGCGAGCTGGAGCGTCTTCATGGCGGGGAGGCTGTATGTGGATCGGCGGCTGGCTTGGCCGCTGGCTGGTTCGGGTGGCACTTCTCACACTTGGCAGTTTCCCACTTGTTGTGATGATTGCAGGCAGGGCACTCCTACAGGTACCGATGCTGTCCATGCTGGTGCCCTTGCCACTGCTGTCTTCGTCGTGATGGCTGTCTCGAGCGCGCTGATGACTGACTGCGCTGAGTTCTCCACGTCATGCTGCTGTGATGCTGGGACAAGAGGTCTGATGCGGCTGCTATCTTCAGCAGAGTCCTGGCTCTGCTTCTCTCTGCCCTGGCTCGACGATGCCAAGCTGGTTCACCTTGTGCTTCACGGCTGGCCCTCCTGCCGCGCGCCGTGGCTGCGGGGGCGCGCTGGGGGGCGGGCGCGTGTCGCAGCTGTCCCGTGAGAGAAGTTTCGCCGTGCCTGGCACGGCTCCCACAAACCTCTCGGGCCGGGACGGCGGCTGAGGAGGAGGAGGAGGAGGAGGGGGAGGAGGAGGAGGAGAAGGCCTCCTCCCTCTCACTTCCCCTCCTCGCTCGCCGCCGATTCTCCTGCTCCTCCTCCCCCGCCTCTCCTGGCACAGGCCGAGTCTGGGAGAGACGGGGACGCCGGCGCCGCCGGGCAGCCCGCAGGAGCTGCGGGGGGGCGGTGGCCGTCATCTGTCCTCACGGTCCCCCCTCTTGGACACAGTTTTTTATCCTCTGGCGAGCCCCGAATCATCAGGGCTGGGGGCGATGAGGGGTAACTGCAGATTCGCGCCTCGGTGGCCCAAGCTGGAGTTGCCCCGAACAGCAGTTATCCTGGATAAGTCGGGCGTCCAAATAGTGGTCGTGACCAGGTGACCCAGGCCCTTGCGAGTGATGGAAAAGCACGACGGCAGGTTTTTCTATATTTTCGGCCCCTAGGGGCCCTTGCTGGGCTTCGGGATCGTGAAATAACGGCTCAGGATGAAACGCCGGTCCCAGGGGAATGGGTCGAGACTTCTGGGGGTCGACGTCGTGAAGAAATCCTGGCGACGGGGGTCTGGCGATGGGGGGATGCGGGGGGAAGGGGGCTGGTCACGTCCCGATTCGCGCTGGCGCCGTCCCTCAGAACCCGAAGCTATCCCCCAGAAGGCCTGGCACCCCGACGCAACAGGGGTGGCATACCCCCACGGGGCCTCTCCATGGGTATCTTGGGATTCATGGATTCGTGCAAGGCGTACTGTCAATGACCGCAGAGTCGACTAGAACCCAAGCGCGCGTGGTTCTATCATGTCTCTCTTTTTGGTGTTCCTCTCTTTCTCTCTCTCTCTCTCTCCCTCTCCCTCTCCCTCTCCCTCTCCCCATCCCTATATGTATGTATGTACGTATGCATGCCTATCTGTATGCAGGTCTGTCTGTCTGTTTGTCTGTCTATCTGTCTGTCTGTCTGCCTGTAATGTATGTATGTAGGTATGTAGGTATGGTTGTACACATTCGTATGTTTGTATGCATGTATGTATGCATTCATATGTAGGTATGGTTGTACGTATGGTATATAAGTATGTAGGTCTGCATACATGTATGTGTTCGCGCGTGTATGTATGTCTGTCTGTCTGTCTGTCTGTCTGTCTGTCTGTCTGTCTGTACGTACGTATGTATATATGTATGTATGTATGTATGTATGTATGTATGTATGTATGTATGTATGTATGGCTACGTGTACATGTGCATGTCTGTGTGTATATATGCATGTATGTCTGTATGCACGTATGCCTTCATGTATGTATGTATGCATATGTGCGTGTATACATGTATATATGCACATGTATGTATGTATGTATGCATGCATGCATGCATGCATGCATGCATGTTTGCTTGTGTGTATGTACGTATGTGTGTATGCATGTTTGTATGCATGCATATATGTATGTGTGTATGTACGTATGGATGTAAGATGTGTGTGTGTGTTCGTGCATATATGCATGTACATGTGTATACATGCATGTATGTATGTATGAATGCATCTATGTATGTCCGTGTGCATGTAAGTGTATATGTATGCATGCTTGTACGTGTGCATGCATATATGCACGTATGTATGAATGTATGGTGCACTTATGTGGTTATGTATGACTGCATGTATGTACGCACGTATGTATGTGTGCTTGTATGTATATGTATGTACTATGAATAACATATGCGATGTATGTAATATAGGTATGTATGCATGTACGCATGTATGCATGTATGCATGTATGTATGTATGTATGTATGTATGTATGCAACGATGTGTATGCCTGCATGTATGTATGTATGTCTGCCTGTCTGTATGTATGTATGTATGTATGTATGTATGTATGTATGTATGTATGTATGTATGCATGTATGTATGTATGTATGTATATATGTAGGTGCGTATGTATACAGGTATGCATGCATGCATGCAGGTATGTATGTATGTATGTATCTATGTGTGTATGTATGTATGTGTGTGTATGTATGTATGTATGTATGCATGCATGTATGTATGTATGTATGTATGTATGTATGTATGTATGTGCGTATGTATGAACGTATGTATGTAAGTATGTATGTATGGCTATTTGTATGCAGCGTATGTGTGTGTATGAATGCATACATGTATGTATGCATGCATGTATGTGTGTATGCTCCCCAATCAGATCTTGCCTCTGTAGGATGGTTAGGTGAGGTTTGCCACCGACTTCCGCGGCCCGCCCGGGGTTCCTGGGTGCCGGGGTGCCCGGGTGCCCGGGTGCCCAGGTGCCCAGGTGCCCAGGTGCCCGGGTGCCCAGGTGCCTTATAGCCCTATAGCCCTATAGCCCTACAGCCCTTCTAGCCCTATAGCCCTATAGCTCTATAGCCTTATAATAGCCCTATAGCCCCATAGCCCAATAGCCCAATAGCCCAATAGCCCAATCTCCCTATAGCCCTATCTCCCTATAGCCTGATAGCGTCATAGCCTTCTAGCCCTGTAGCCCTACAGCCCTATAGCTCAATAGCCCACTAGCCCCATAGCCCTATAGCCCAATAGCCCTATATCCCAATAGCCCAGTAGACCTACAGGCCTATGGCCCTATTTCCCAATAGCCCTATAGCCCTATAGCCTCATAGCCTTACAGCCCTACAGCCCTGTAGCCCTATAGTTCTATGGCGCTACAGCTCTATATGCCTATTGCCCTGTAGCCCCATAGCCCTATAGCCCTATAGCCCCATAGCCCTATATCCCTATAGCCCTATAGCGCTATGGTCCTCTAATCCTATAGCCCCATTGCCCTATTTAGAACGAATTTGCGCGGTGCTAAGCCGAGAGCCTCATTTTGCAAACCACCCGCCCTCCATATGTGAAAGTGTTGTCAATTCTAAAGCTGCAGAATCATGAATAGTGAGGAAGTCTCAGGCGAAACGCCCGGCCCGCCCTAAAACCTGGCCTCGGGAAGTGATTGGGAGAAGATATTCCCCAATCAGAGCTTGCCTCTGTAGGGGTCCTGGCGGATTCATATGGTTAGATGAGGTTTGCCACCGATTTCCACGGCCCGCCCGGGTGCCCTGGTGCCCGGGTGCCTGGGTGCCCAGGTGCCCGGGTGCCCGGATGCCCGGGTGCCCGGGTGCCTTATAACCCCATAGCCCTATAGCCCTATAGCCCTATAACTTTCTAGCCCTAGTAGCCCTATAGCCCTATAGCCCCATAGCCCTATAGTCCTATAGCCCCATAGCCCAATAGCCATACAGCCCTACGGCCCCATAGCCCTGAAACCCTATAGCCCTACAGCCTCATAGCCTTATAGCCCTATCGCCCTATCGCCCTAGAGCCCTATCGCCCTATGGCCCTATAGCCCTATAGCTTTCAAGCCCTATAGCCCTATAGCCCTATAGCCCTATAGTCCAATCGCCCTATAGCCCCACAGCCCCATAGTCCTATAGCCCTATAGCCCACGGCCCAATAGCCTTATAGCCCTGTAGCCCTATATCCCTGTAGCCCTGTAGCCCCATAGCCTTGTAGCCTCATAGCCCTATAGCCCTATAGCCTTATAGCTCGATATGCCTATACCCCTGTAGCCCTATAGCCCTATAGCCCCATAGTCCTATATCCCTATGGCCCTATAGCCCTACGGTCCTATAGCCCTATAGCCCCATAGCCCTATTGGCTCGCAGCCCTATGGCCCTATAGCCCTATAGCCCCATAGCCCAAGAGCTCCATAGCCCCATAGCCCTATAGCCCCACAGCCCTATAGCTCTGTGGCCCTAAGCTCTATAGCCCTATCGCACTATAGACCTATAGCCCTATGACCCTATAGCCCTATAGTTCCATAGCCCTACAGCCACATAGCCTTATCGCCCAATAGCACAAGAGACCCATAGCCTGGTAGCCCTCAAAGACTGTGCTTGGGGGGTGTCCCCGGTATCATATGTATGTTTGTGTGTGTGTGCATGTATGCATGTATGCATGTATGCAGGTATGCATGTATGCATGCATGTATGCATGTATGTATGTATCTAGATAGGAACCTGTACATATGCATGCATTTATGTATGCATGTATGTATGTATACATGTATATGTGTATATGTGTATGTATGCATGCATGCATGCATGTATGCATGCATGTATGTATGGATGCAAGTATGTGTGTATACATTGTTGTGTATGTCTGTATGTCTGTAGGCACGCTGCGTATGTATGTATGTATGTATGTTTGCATGCATGCATGTATATATGTATATATACCAGCATTTATGTATGCATGTGTGTATGATTGTGTATGTTTGTTTGTTTCTTTGTATGCCTGCCTGTCTGTGTGTATGCATGTATGCATGCATGTTTATATGTATGTTTCCATGTATATAGACACGTATGTATGTATGCATGTATGCATCATGTATGCTTGTATGTAGATATGCGCGTATGCGTATATATATATATATATATATATCGGTATGTATGCGTGCATGCGTGCATGTATGCATGTAGACATGTATGTATGTATGTATGCATGCATGTATGTATGTATGTATGTATGTATGTATGTATGCATGGTGTATATATGTGTATACACACATGTGCCTTCGGCCCATCCCGCCGCCACCGCGCCTGGATTGTGGGCCAGGGTTCTCAGATATACTTTATAAGGTCTTTTCGGAACGCTCTCGGGGACCTTTTGGGGGCAGCTTTGGGGTCTCGTGTCCCCCGTCTGGGTCCCCTCATGGAGCCTTGGAGGCCTCCGAATCTGCCCTGGTGCTCTCCTGGGCAGTTTTGGACCCTCTTGAAGGCCTCTTGGGCCGAGGGCTCGAAATCGCAGTTCGGGCCCCCCCCCCCCCCAGTTCGGGCCCCCTCGTGGAGCCGTCTTTGGGGCGTCTTGGGCCGTCTTGGGCGCCTCTTGTGCCGTCGTTGGCCCTCCTGAGCCATTTTGGGGCCCTCTTGGGGGCCACTCTTGGGCCGTCATGAGGCGATCTTTGGGGCCTCTTGGGCTGTCTTGGAGCGTCGGGAAGCCAAGCAGGCGAGAATGCCAACAGGCTTCCAAAGTCAACGGGACATCAATGAGTTTTGCCTCTTGGGGCCCTCTTGGGAGCCCTCTTGGAGGCCTCTTGGTGCGTCTTGACGGCTTCTTGGGCCGTCTTTGGGCCATCTTGGGCGTCGTGGTGCGATCGATCTTTGGGCGTCTCGGGGCCCTCTTGGGCCGTCTTGGGAGTCTCTTGGGGCTCTGTTGGCCCGTCCTAGGGCTTTCTTTGGCCCCGCCAAGCCACGGGCGGAGATGCTGGGAACCCCAGGAGGCACACGCCAAGCCGAAGAGTATTTGGCAATTTGGGGTATGGGCCCCTAAGAGACCCTCCAGGAGTGAGGATTGGGGCTTAGAGGGTTGGGGGAGTGGACCTGACGGCACGACCACTCCGTGCTGATGGGCACGGTGGTCGATATATATATATATATATATGTATATATATATATGTATGTATATATATATGTATGCACAGAATACACAGACCCACATACACACATGTATACATATAGGCATACACACATGCATCTACATATTTTATACCTACATTCACATACACATACACATAGACATGCATCCATACCTACCTGCCAACCGACCTACCTACCTACATACTGGCCTACCTACCTACCTGCCTATATACATATACATATATATATATATATATATATACATATACAGACATACGTGTTTCCCTACCTAGGCTCTGCCTAGAAGGGTTCTTATTTTCTTCGCTTAAAGGGGCCGGGCAGTGGAAGCAACGCAAAGGCAAACGTGAAGGCAAAAGCGAAGGCAAAGCAAACACATAGCATAGCATATCATAGCATAGCATAGCATAGCATAGCATAACATAGCATAGCCTAGCACAGCATAGCATAGCGCAGCATAGCATAACGCAGCATAGCATAGCCTAGCCTAGCCTAGCCTAGCCTAGCCCAGCATAGCATTGCGCAGCATAACATAACATAGCATAGCATAGCATAGCATAGCATAGCATAGCATAGCGCAGCACCGCATCCACTACTGCTGCTGCTGCTATATATATACTACTTCAGCCGCTACTACTACTACTACTACTACTACTACTACTACTACTACTACTACTTCTACTACTTCTACTACTTCTACTACTTCTACTACTACTACAACTACTACAACTACTACTACTACTACTACTACTACTACTACTACTACTACTACTACTACTACTACTGCTACTACTACTACTACTACTACTACTACTACTACTACTACTACTACTACTACTACTACTACTACTACTACTACTACTACTACTACTACTACTACTACTACTACTACTACTACTACTACTACTACTACTACTACTACTACTACTACTACTACTACTACTACTACTACTACTACTACTACTACTACTACTACTACTACTACTACTACTACTACTACTACTACTACTACTACTACTACTACTACTACTACTACTACTACTACTACTGCTACTACTACTACTACTACTACTACTACTACTAACTACTACTACTAACTACTACTACTACTACTACTACTACTACTAACTACTGCTACTACTGCTACTGCTACTGCTACTGCTACTGCTACTGCTACTGCTACTGCTACTGCTACTGCTACTGCTACTGCTACTGCTACTGCTACTGCTACTGCTACTGCTACTGCTACTGCTACTGCTACTGCTACTGCTACTGCTACTGCTACTGCTACTGCTACTGCTACTGCTACTGCTACTGCTACTGCTACTGCTACTGCTACTGCTACAACGATGAGGAGAAGGAGGAAAACGGCGTTTACCGCTCCTCCTAATGTTGCTTTCCTAGAGGCTCCAACTCCTAGGTAGGGTCGCACTGGGATACTTATTTGTAGGTAGTCACATGTATAGATATATGGTCCCCCCGCAGGGGTCTGAGTTTCTTTCTTATTGGCTGGGCGTCCCCAGCGATTCTTTGACGTTCCCGTTTCTTGGGCTCGGACGTCGCACCGTCCACCGTCGTCACAATGATGTTTGGTGGTGTTGCGTTGCGTGGTGCTGTGTTGTATGATGTTCGAGTGCGCGCGCTGTGTTGTTCTGTGAGGCTGTGTTCTGTTCTGAGGAGACCCGACGCCGCGGCCTTGGATACGTCCAAATCGCTGAAAGGACAGCTCCCGCCTGCATACAACACGAGGCTCCCGCCTGAGAGGCCCCCCACCAGAGACACTCAAAACGAGGCTACCGACTGAGAGGTCCCCAAAACAACGCACTCAAAACGAGGCTCCCGCCTGAGAGGTCCCCAAAACACACACGGACAGACCGACAGACAGACAGACACACACGCACGCACGCACACGCACACGCACGCGCACGCGCACGCGCACGCGCACACGCACACGCACACGCACACGCACACGCACACGCACACGCACACGCACACGCACACGCACACGCCCGCCCGCCCGCCCGCACGCGCACACACAAACACACAAACACACAAACACATACACACACACGACCACACGAAAACACAAACACACAAACACAAACACACAAACACACAACACACAACCACACAACACGCAAACACACAAGCACACAAACACAAACACACAAACACACAAACACACAAACAGACAAACAGACAAACACACCAACACACCAACACACAAACGCACACACAAACGCACACACACAAACGCACACACAAACACACAAACACACAACACACAACCACACAAACACACAAACACACAAACACACAAACACACAAACACAATAACCCACACATACACGAACACACAAACACACAAACACACAAACACACAAACACACACAACTACACAAATACACAACCACACACAAACACTCCAATACACACACATACAAACACAAACACACACTTTCTCAAACAAGGCTTCCGCCTGAGAGGTCCGAAGCACACGCGCTCAAATCGGGGCTCCCGCTTGAGAGGCCCCCCAAAAAACACTCGAAAACAAGGCTCCCGCCAATCTCGTGGTGACGCGATGTGTCATCTTCCAATCAGAACTGCCAACCACGGTTTGATCAGCAAGTTCCAAACCTTTGGCAAGCTCCGAGGCCGAGGCTTTAGCTGAACTCGCCATATCATCTTCTGCTGCCTGGGGGCTGCCGTGCATCTAGTTGCTGACATCGTCGAACCAGGTCCCGAGACACCGCCCGCGGCGCAACCTTCGTGACCGAGCCCAGCACCCTGCAGACCGCAGCCCTGGCGAGGCGATTCGCATGCCGCGAGCCTGCCGGGAGGGACCGGTCTGCAGCACACGGGAGGCCGAGGACCCGTGGTTGAGGTTGGCGAGGTGACGGCCCGCGTGAGGGTGTTCTGCCAGCAGAGAGACGTGGGCTGACCTCCGCGCGGCCTGCGCGGCGTGGGGGCTCCTGGTGGAACCCATCGGGGCCTCTGAGGGAGCAAAAACAAAAGAGCATCGTACCTGCAGCTCCAGAGCTGGCATCCTCGGTGGGAATCCAGCTCCTGGCAGGCGCTCGCCACCGAGGGGATCTGCGGCGAGTCGTAGAAGCTCTCGGTGTCCGCCAGGCTGGCTGCCGACGGCATGGCCAAGGCGTCGGCTGCCTCGTCCTGCAGCGCCCTGGCCAGTGCCTCACTGTGGCACGACGGGCCCTGGAGCGCTGAGTCCCAGTGCTTCGCAGCGCCCGCGACCCGTAACTCCATCGTCGGTCTCGTCAGGATCTGCCAGCTGCGGATCAGCCAGGCGATGATGGCCTGCGCCATATATCCTGACTTCTTGGGCTCCAGCATGATGACGGCCTGGAGCAGCTGGTGCGGCCAGGCCTGTTCCTCTTTCACAGAGCTTAGCAGATCCACGAACGCCTGTCGAGCAGGCGTGGGCAGGCGTCGCATATCAGAGGCCGCGAGCCTCCATGCCTCGGCCCCTGTCGGGCTGGAGGCGGAGGGCCTGGTCTAGCTGTTCAAGAGAACAGGACGGGCAGGGCTCGTATTGCGCCTGTCGCCTAGCTTTGGCCAGAACGGCTACGGAATTGTGCTGCGTGACGGATTCCGAGGCCCAGATGTTATTGAAATTGTTTTTGGGTTTTGCCGACAGTTTTCAGGGGCGAGCTTGCCTTGCCCTTGGATGAGGCATGCTCGTCTTCAAAGCGGGGGGGGGCTTCGTGACGCGGCAACTTCTCAGGAGATTTCTCGCAGGGTCCCTGCGCCAGTCGGCCCAACCTCGCAGCTCCTTTTCAAGATCGCGTCTGTGGCCCTCGTTGCCTCGTCGTCTGCTTGGAGGGCCATGCCCAGCAAGGTTCACATTCCCACTCTGCTTATATCCGACAGCCAGGTGACCCGCAAATCACGATGCTGCTGTGCGGCCTTCGACGGCTTGGCGCCTAATGCTAAAACACCATCCTGCGACAGCCTGTGGGCAATGTTGCGAAGCTCACTCTGCTGCTGGAGCCTCCTCCTTTTCCTGGCGAGCGCGCAATGCATATTGAGAGTGCTAGCGACGCGCGTCCGCCGGCATGCTTCAAAACTCTGGTAGCGCGGACGCCTGAGACGCCTCTCGCGAACCTCCGCGAGGAGTTGCCACCACGGCCAGACATTCTCGAAACGTCCTGGGGGTCCAGGCCATATGCCATATGTTTTGGCGCGCGAGCCTTCTGCCTGCTGCATGAGCGCGCTCAAGTGCTCACAGGGGGCCTCCGAACGCTGGGCACACGCGGAAAGCAGGTCGGGCACCGCGCGATGTGAGCAGGCGCGTTAGCTTATTGTCTCTCTAGAGCCGCTGGCGGCCGTTTCAAAGCAGAGGTCCTCCCTCGTTTCGGGCGCCCGCGGAACCTGAGCTCCCAGCGCGGCGGGCTGCCGGGGCGCGGGCCCCGCCCCCGCTTCCGAGGGCGGCGCCGAGGGCGCAGGGGCGCCCGAAACGCCGCGAGGGCAGGCGGGGCCATCCAGGCCCGCGCCCCCCTCGGGGGAGGGGGGGCCCCGAGTGGGGCGCCCAACGGGGGAGCTCCGCGCACTGTGCCCCCCCGCCGACGGGCCTCTTCGGGGTCGTCCCTGGCCGCCGACGTGCCCGAGGAGGCCGCCCCCCCCCGGGGTCGCCCAAGTCGGGGCGAGGGGCGCCCCCGAGGGCGGGGCGGCGAGGCGCGGCCACCCCGAGCCCCGGGGGAGAGACAGGGCTCGGAGGCAGACGCGCCCTCTCCAGGCGGAGTGCACGGGCTCGAGCCCGCGGGATACTGGAGACCGGCCTCAAGTCGGGCCTGTCCCTCTGCAGGGGGGAACTTCAAGAACAGTAAAAGCATGGTCAGGGGACTCTTTTTGGAGTACTGTTGACCATCTTTGGGGCATTTTTGTTTTTTTTGTTTTCGTCGAAAATCCCCCTGCAGGGGGACTCGCCCGACCTGAGCCTGGCGGACCCAGGACCTCCCGCCTTTGGTTGGCCAGCTCCTGGCCCCGAGCCTCTTTTCCTCTCCGCCGCTTCTTCTTCGGCCGACATGGGCCCGGGCAGAAGCGGCAGCGGCAGCGGCAGGTGTCCCCTTTTCCCTCAGGCGCAGCTGCCGCTTGCTATCAGGGCGGGGTTGCTTGTTCTGTCGCGTTGCATGCTTGAGCGGATGCGGCATGCCCAGCTGACGAGTGACAGCGGGCACTACCTCCGCTTTGATCGAGAGCACCTGTCCTATATGGGGCTTCTAGGGCACGGCCTGGGTGGACAAACTTTGGGAGTATGGCACCGCCCTTGGATTCTTGAGCACATAGTCGATGTGCGATGGGTCCGATCTTTCTTTGAAGCAAGAGAAACCCGAAGGAATGGTCACGAACATTGCCCTTAACTTCTGCGGCCAATTAGATTCCCAGCAGTGCTCTGGGGACGCGCTGAATTCTCCAGCTATGATGAACGGGTGGGGTGTAGTCTTGAGGAATGCTCCCATGGAGGCCAAGGTCGCAGCATTGCTCCCAGCGAAGCAATTCGTACCCTCCAGGTACAGACTCACGAATGTCAAGCTGAAACATTTGAGAGACCGTGTCATTGGCATCCAATTCGCGAAATTGAACGTGCGACACCCGTCAGATGCTATTGCGGTGGCTTGCGAGGCACTTTTGCCGAGCAAACTTTCTATAACAAGCAGCTCTGGCGTCGAGATCTATAACAAAAACAGCTCTGGCGTTCATCCGCATCGTGAACCTTTTTCGAGGTTTCGCCCCGGCGAGACGCTGACAGGCAAGTGCGGAGGCCCCGGTCTCCGAGGTCACGCTCGGCGGACTCGATGCCATCGTGCTCGAGGCGTGTCTTGTGGAGCAAGCTCGCGCCGTACAGGCTGCTGCCGAGAGACTCCACGACGAACTGGGGAGCGGCCCCCCTTCTCTGGGGAGGTGGAGGAGGAGGAGGAGGAGGAGGAGGAGGAGGAGGAGGAGGAGGAGGAGGAGGAGGCAGGAGGAGGAGGAGGAGGAGGAGGAGGAGGAGGGAGGAGGAGGAGGACCGTCTGCGCCTCCCCTGGCTGCGGCAGCCGCGACGCCCTGCTGCCCTGGCTCAGCCGGGACCCTCGGCTCCACGGACTCGGCGGTCTTCCCTTGGAAATCTGCGAGCATCTGCGCCCTGGCTGCCTTGATCTGCTCCCTCGCCTCTGCGTCGAGAGCTCGTCTGGGCTGACGGCCAAAGACGCGCCTAAGTCGTGCAGCGTTTCCTTTTCCAAAGTCTGTGGGGTCATGGGTAAGGTATCGTGGAGGAGCGACGGCTTCTGCGGCGAGCCCGACTAGTCACGAATCTGCTCCACTTTTCATTCTGCTTCTACTGCCACGGCCGCCTTGCCTGCGAGCTCCTGCTCTGCCTTCAGGAGGGCGCTATGGCACTTCTTCGCGCAAGGAGAAAGCCTCGTCGTAGTCCCTATTCGCCTGCTCGAGCTCCTGGGCGGCGTCCGCCAGCTGCCTAGTCATGCACTTCTGGGGCACGGGCGACGCCACGGCGGCGGAGACCGAGAAGATTGCGGCCGCCAGCTGCGCCGCCAACTCTGGCTTCACCGCGAGGGACTGGAGCTGAGCGGCCACATCCTCCATGGACTTGGCGAGGGTCGCGCCACCCTTGTCCTTGTCCTTGTCCTTTGGGTCCTTGGTCCTTGCCCTTCCTGGGCAGTTGGGCCCCACAGCCGCGGCGCCAGTCCATGCTCGGGAGCTTGGAGTCGTACTCCCTGTGGCCGCACCTCTCGCACGTGGCCCTCGGGCCCTTGGAGGTGTTCTGGTTACTCCAGTTGTTGCAACGCGCTATCTCGACAGACTGTTGTTGGGCCAGCGTCTCCTTCGCCACTCGGATGATGCGCTTCGCCTCGGAGCGGCGGGCGCGCTGGCGCCTGTGCCAACTCTCTTCCTTCACGGCGGCGTCCGCCGTGGCGACACTGGCACACTTGGGCCAATGCCTGAGGCCGACCTCTCGGGCCTTATGAGGATCAGAAGCAGGAAGAGGAGGAGGAAGAGGAGGAGGAAGAGGAGGAGGAGGAGGAGGAGGAGGAGGAGGAGGAGGAGGGACGAGGGAGGAGGGCGGGAGGAGGGCGGGAGGAGGAGGGAGGAGGAAGGAGGAGGGGAGGAGGAAGCAGCAGGAGGAGCCTCCTCCTCTCTCCCTTCTCCTTTTCTCCCTCCTCCTGCATCCTCCTCCCCCCTTTTTTCCCTGAGGTCCGACGTTTCAAAACATTGCGACATCGCAGAAATCACAACTGGAGCCCTGGACCCCATCTTTCTGCGGCATTTCTCGAACCGCATCCGATATGTGATGGCCCCCGGAACCGAAATCGGGCGAAAAAGCCCTGCGTGAAAAGATTGCAGCGCCCAGACCTGGGGGTTCCCCCACCTCCCTTGCTTCCCACCTCCCTTTCCAGATGTCTGGCGCTCCAGTTTTTTCTAGACACGGGCCCCCAACCTCTCGACCACTTCCCCGGGACGGGCTGTTCGTCCCGAGCAGTTTTTGGACGGTCCCGAGGTCCAGCAAGGGCCTCAAGAGGCCGAACAAAAGGAAAGAACCTCCGTCTCGATTTTTGCGAGACGGCAGGTTTGTTTCAAGATGTACCCAGTGAAGCAATTGAGGAACCAGGTTTACGGTGAAACGAGAACGCACCAAGCTCCCTGAAGCGTTGCTCAGGCACCCTGACACCCTACTTCTGCTGCTGCTGCTGCTGCTGCTACTACTACTACTATTACTACTACTCCTACTCCTACTCCTATCCTTATTCCTTATTAGAATATACTCCTACTCCCCCCTCAGGCCGGCCATTAGGGGCCGCATCCGGGGGGTCCCATCCTAACCTGTAAAACACAATACAACATCAACATTTTTCTTATTTTTTCCTCTCGACATGGACGTCCTGTCGTCCACGGCGATAATCCATTGCAAAAAATACCACAAAGAGCACACGCGCGCGTTCATGTCAGAATCCTACCGAACACCGTGTGTTTGCAAGCATTTCAACATAAAAACATCAAAAACCCAATGCTTTTTCACAAAAATTGTACAAATTTCCCGCCCGGGCTCTCTTGCTGAAATCATAGGAAAACCATAGGAATCTTAAGAATTCGGTCAAATCCAGCGATTTCACGTCATCGCGCGGTGCACTCGCGATGCTCTGTCATGCACCCAGGCCGCGAATCCTGTGCAAAAAATGCCACAAAGAGCACACTCGCGCGTTCATGTCAGAATCCTACCGAACACCGTGTGTTTGCAAGCATTTCAACATAAAAACATCAAAAACCCAATGCTTTTTCACAAAAATGCTTTGGGGTGTCCTGTCAGACCGTCGGGCTTCCTCCGGCCACCTCTGGCTTCCTGCGGTGTACCGGGCCATTCTCGACTCGTCTGGCAATGCGTGCGCGGCATTCAACACGCGCTCGCCAGTTCCCGTCGGCAACCGCCATCGCGGCCGCATCAGCTGTACCAAACCGGCTGGCCGGTGTGACTTCGGCCCCCAGTTGTGCCAGCTTTGCTTCTTTTGTTGTGGGAGGGCGGGTGGGACTGGGCATGCCATGCTTGACTCGCTCGAGCTGGCTAGCTTGACTCCTACTCCTACTCCTACTCCTACTCCTACTCCTACTCCTACTCCTACTCCTACTCCTACTCCTACTCCTCCTACTACTACTACTACTACTACCACTACTACTACTTCTACTACTACTACTACTACTACTACTACTACTACTACTACCACTACTACTACTACTACTACTGATGCTACTACTACTACTACTACTGCTACTACTACTACTACTACTACTACTTCTACTACTACTACTCTAACTACTACTAACTACGACTACTACTACTCCTACTCCTACTACTACTACTACTACTACTACTACGACTACTATTACCATTACGACGACGACTACTACTACTACTACTACTACTACTACTACTACTACTACTACGTCGACGACGACTACTACTACTACCACAATTACTACTACTATTGTTATTGTTACTACTACTAGTAGTACTAGTAGTACTACTTCTACTACTACGACTATTACAGCAACGACGACGACGACTACTACTACTACTATTATTATTTCTACTACTACTACTACTACCTTTATTTTTACTCGTACTGCTACTATTTTATCTTATTCATACTATTATTACTACTACTGCTACTGGTACTAGTACTACTACTACTACTACTACCACTACTACTACTACTTTGACTACTACTACTACTACTATTACTACTACTACCACTACTACTACTACGACTATTTTTACTTTACGTCTACTACGACTACTTCTAGTGACACTACTGCTATGGCTACGAATCCGACTTCGACTGAAACTACGACGACGTCTGTGACTACGACTACGACTACGACTACGATTTCTACTACTACGACTGCGACTACGACTACGACTACGATTACGCCTACGACCGCTCTTATGTTCATCATTACTACTACTACTACTAGAACTGCTACTCATTAGTTCTACTTCGACGACGACAACGACGACGATGACGACATCGACGACGACGACTACTCCTGCTACTATTACTGTTACTATTATTGTTATTGTTAGCACTACTTGCACTACTCTGTTGGTATTGTTACTCCTCCTTTTCCTCCTCGCCAAGCTCTCGAGGTGCCGCCAGCAGCGAATCCTGATGATAGGAGCGAGGTTGCCGTTGTTCAGATGTGGCAACGTCGGCTGTCTGAGCTCGCCGGCGTTGCGCTCGATGGCATTGAACAGATGGCGGAGGAGGCCGCGACCATGGGGGTTAAGATGGCCAATAAGGCCGCTTCCGTTCAGAGAGCGTCATGGCGCTCCTGGCTTCAGGAGGCATTGTCACGCTCCGCTGGACCAGCTCACCGTCTCCTAAAAAATGGCGCGGCTTCTTCCGTTAGCGATCATGCGTCGAATGGCATGTTGTATTCTAGTGTTGAAGAGTTGCTTGATTTTGAGGCGTCTGCTTGGTCGCGCATTTGGCGGCAGCATTCTGACGTTGAGGCTCGGAATATATTGGCGTCATTGCGCATGCGCGCCCGTGAGGCCCCTCGCCTCGAACCAATCACTCTTACTATGTTGGAAGCTGCGCTCAGAACCATTCCAGACAGGAGGGGCCGAGGCATTGATCTCTTCCCACCTCGGTTGCTTAAGGAAGCCAGCGTTGATGCTAAGAAGGCGTTTGTGCAGCTGTTGGCGTCCATTGAGGAAGAGGCTGCTCTTCCCATGCAGCAACTCATGAATGTCATTGCGCTCCTTCCTAAATCAGGTGGGGGCCATCGCCCCATCGCTCTGATGGGAATATGCTGCGTCATTTTGTTGCGGATCAGAAGGCCGTACGTTCAAGCTTGGGACCGCGCGTATCACGGTCCTTGGGACAAAACGGTTGGAGGCTCTGCCGAGGCAGCCGGGTGGCTGGACGAACTGGAGTCGGAACTCGCCTTGCATCAGGGGTTTCAGGTTGCCGGGTTGTTGTTGGACATTCGAAAATTTTACGACTCAGTGAACTTAGCCGACCTTGTGGATGCGGCAATTGAGCTTAATTATCCGTTGAGGCTTCTTGCGCTCGCCCTGGATTCATATCTCGGGGTGCGGTTTCTGACTCTTTCAGGGTGCATCCACAAAGGCGTATTACCGAGCGGAGGCATTTTACCAGGCTGCGGCCAGGCAGTCTCGTTGGCCAGGGCCTTCTTGTTTTCTCCTCTTGATGCTGCCTCTAAGTCCGTGTCGGGACAGTCGTTGCGGGAATGGGTCGACGATATTTCTTGTCGCTTGTATGGCACGCATGCGTCCCTCGTTGCCACCTTCCCAGTTCTTCTTAAGGCTCTTTTGACAGGTCTTCGCAAGCGTAAGGTCCAACTTTCCCTTGACAAATGCGGGATTCTGGCCTCGTCCGCGAGCCTGCGTAGGGAGCTTCTCTCTTTAGCGCGACAAGAGGGATACGGAGAAATTCGGGGTGTTGCGAATGCCAGGGACTTGGGCCATGACACCAGTCTCGGCGCTCGGAGGACCGTCATGGTTCGGCGCGCTCGCATGCAAACCGGTAGCAATGCTGCGGCGAAGATTAACCGCCTTTCCTCTTCTAACCGGGATGCGTGCAAGCTTTTCCGTACGAACGTGGACGCACGTTGCGAGACTCATTCGGCGCGTTGCCAAAGACGGTGACGAGGCGCTGTCCCGCATGATACGGCTTGTTGCATGCGGCGGATACTGGCCTGAGGAACGCAAGCATTCTGCGAAGATTGCGCCAGATTCTGTTTGCCAGCAGTGCCATGAATCGATTGATTCGTCATGTCATGCTTTTTGGGCTTGCTCTTGCCATTCGCATTCCTCTTGTGAGCACGTAACAAATAGCAACGAACTTTGTCAGCAAGCCTTGGATGGTATTGCTGAGCATCCTGTATTTTGGTGCCGCGGTCTCATTCCCATTGGTTGGTTTCGTCTTCCAGGGGTTCCGGAGGATAGGGTTTTGGAGTTTTTCCGATGCCATGACGGTCCTCTTCCTGGGGGGACGTACGGCGCCGACGGTTCTGGAGGCCCTTTCGCGACCGATCCCATATTGCGAAGGGTTACCTTCGGGTTCGCGCGTCTTTGCGTTGATCCTGATCTTGACTGGGATAGCGGGGCGCATGGAATTCTGGATAGTCAACGTCAGACGGTGCCTCGCGCCGAGTTGGTCGCTATTGTGGAAGTGGTGCGTCGTGTGGCACGTGATCACCACCTGACGGTTGTCACCGACCACATTAATCATCAGAAGGCCTTTCATAAGGGACGTCACCACACCCTTCGGTTGCAGAATGCTGACTTGTGGTGGGAGCTCTGGCAGATGCTTGATTTACGGTCAGGTTTGTTGGAATTAGTGTACACGCCAAGTCATTGTGCTGATGACGATGCTAAGCTTGCTCGGTTTGCGGCGACTCTGAATCCACAACATCTTTTCATCAATGCTATCGCGGATGCTCTTGCCACGGCGCGTTCGGCGAGCGCTCAGCTCCCAGGCGACGTGGTCCGCGAAATAGTTGACTATGAAAACTTAGCTTGCCGCATTCTGCGCCGCAATGCCTCCATCATTTTGGAGCGAGCTAGGGGGCTCAAGAATCCAGAACGCATTTTGCATCGGGTTCAGCTCCCGCGAGTGGTGCGCCGTCGCAGGATTGTAGTTGCACTTCTCGAGGCTTCCGCTCACAGTTTCGAGCCAGTGGCGAAGAACATATGGAGATGCACAGCTTGCAACAAGCTGGCTCAATCCGTTTCTCGTTTGTTTTTCCGCGCTGCGCGTACGCAGTGCGCGGCCCGCTTGCAATCTGCCCCTCCCACGCCTGAGCGTCGAAGGCGGCCGCGAGGGAGACGAGCGGTGGGCTCGCAGGCCGGTAAGGCACCAATCGACGAGGATCTGTGGTGCAGGCTTGAAATGGCCGACCCCCCTCGACGCTTACCTCCCCCGGCCTTCGTCCACGGACATAGGGTGCATCACAGCCATGCCGCATGGAGCAAAGGCCGCTTCACCTTCTGTGGGCTTTGTGGATGTTGGGCGGAAGCGAAGCCTCGCGATTTGCGCATGGAGTGCCAAATCGCTCTGCTGGGGCCGGCGGCCCTCACGGCATATAATCGTGAGGCGCTGGGTAGGCTGAGGCAAGGTAAACCTCCGAAGAGGAAATGCCTTGATTGGGGTAGCACTGTCGATACCTTTGTTGATTTATAGTCTGTTGTTTTCCTCCTGTCCGGCAATCTCTTCGGAAGCTTGGCGGGCAGCGGTCGACAGCAAAAAAAAAACCTCCTTTTCCTCCTCCACTGCTAGGACTACTACTACTACTACTACCACTACTACTACTACTACTACTACTACTACTACTACTACTACTACTACTACTACTACTACTACTACTACTACTACTACTACTACTACTACTACTACTACTACTACTACTACTACTACTACTACTACTACTACTACTACTACTACTACTACTACTACTACTATCACTAGCACCACTACTACTACTTCTGCAGCTTCTACTACTACTACTATTACTACTACTACTACTACTACTACTACTACTACTGCTACTACTACTACTACTACTACTACCACGACTACAACTGCTTCTACTAGTGTGGCTACTACTATCAGTATTATTACTACTACTTTTACGACGACCACGACTACTACCACTGCTACTGCTACTGCTACTTCTACTCCTACTACTACTACTGCTACTATCACTATCATGAACACTACTACTACCACGACGACGACTACTACCACTATTGCTACTATCGCTTCTCTCAGGACTACTACTGTCAGTGTTACAACTACGACAACTACTAGTAATGTCATTACTGCGACTACGACTACTACAACTATTATTGTTATTACTCGAACCACGATTTTTTACTATTACTACTACAACTATCCCTACTACTACTACTACTACTACGACTGCTACTGCGACTACGACTACGACGACGACGACTACCATCATTATACTTATCTTTGTATTGTCACTACTATCACTACTACTCTTGGTACTGCTACTCCTACTACCACTACTACTACTACTGCCACTGCTACTTCGACTCCAGCTACTACTACTACTCCTAGTACAACTACTACTACTGCTACTACTATTTCGACGATTACTACGTCTCCAACTGCGACTACTACTACTACTACTACGACTACTACTACTACTACTACTACTACTACTACTACGACTACTACTACTACTACTACTACTACTACTACTACTACTACTATCACTGTTACTACTACTACTACTACT
>CAUYUJ010003928.1:0-15000 GCA_963575745.1 Prorocentrum cordatum
TTTCAGGCCGAGTCGCCCTTCATTCAGAAAGCTTCATATACAATGGTGCAGTGTGCCTTCGTCATCGGTGGTCTCATTAACGTTGCCAGCGTCGTCGTCATACGAATTGCCATGACTCCCGCAGTACAGGCTCGAGCCCTTCTGCCTCGAAGCTGGCACGCGTTCAGAGTCGTCCGCGATGCTCGCGGGCGATCGAGAAACGCGCTCCTCCTGCTCCTCCGCCGCCTCCTCCTTCTCCTCCCCCTCCTCCTCCCCCTCCTCCTCCTCCTTTTTATCCTCCTCACCCTCTTCATCAGATCCGAGAAGCCGAATAATAACCGAGATGTGACTGCTCAAGGCCTCCGAACGCCTATGCCTATGCCTATGTTTCTTCATATTCCGTCTCCCTCGTCCTCCTCATTCTCTTCATCCTCCTCAACCTATCATTCGGTACGGTCGTTCCTCATCATCGTCCTCGCCATCATCATCAGCATCATCATCATCAGTAGCAGCATCAGACTCATCAGTATGATCACCACCATCACCGTCGCCATCGCCATCATCATCAGCATAATCAGCATCATCATCATACTCATCCTCATGTTCATCATCAGCCGAACAATCAGCATCATCATCATAAGCATCATCATCATACTCACCATCAGCATCAGCATCATCAGCATCACCAGTATCAGCATCATCATGACTATCATCAGAATAATCAACAACATCGTCATCATCATCATCATCATCAGCATCAGCATCATCATTATCATTATCATTATCATTATCATCATCATCATCATCATCATCATCATCATCATCATCATCATCATCATCATCATCATCATTCCTCTCCTCCGCCGCCTCCTCCTCCTCCTCATCCTCCTCCTCCTCCGCAGCTCGGCGAGAGCGTCAGAACAGCGCTGCCGACGCCTCGAAATGCGAAGGATGCTGGCCCGTGCTGCAGGAGAGCCGCGTGCAGTTCGCTCAGCGCTCTGCGGCCTGGTGTGTGGACTTCCACCCGACGAAGACCTGGGTCGCGTCAGGCCTCCAGGGGGGCGAAGGAGGAAAAGATCTCGCATTTACTATTCGCGACCACGCCAGTGGCGAAGACCAGCCCCACCCCTTCCCCCCACCCCCTAGTAACCTGGTAACGTCACGATTCGCACTGGCGCTCTCTGTGAAAGGCTGGGTGCAGCTAATTCCCAGACGGAGCCAGCGGAAATACGTCACCGGCCCCTCCCCCCCCCCAGTAACGCCCGCCCAGCTCCAGAGGACAAAATAAAAAGCTCGTAGGACAGAAGTTCGAGGTTTCGCTTTTTGGGGGGAGCCTCTGGGCGCGTTCTCGTCGCCAGGGTTGGATCCGCTTCGAGATCCTGGCCCAAGCTCGCCCATGCAGAGGTCCAGGGGCCGGCTAGTAAAGGCCAGAGCACAGACCTCCGACGACCCGACGTTTTCAAGTCGCGGGTTTCTGGAAAATTCGACCCTTGGATTTCGAATTGGGCCCCGGGGAGAGGAGCATCGACCCATGCATCGTCGTGACCGCTCGGACACGGGAGCCACTCTTTCTCTTGGAGCTCTCGACCCCTGGAGTTCTCTTGGAGCTCTCTGGAGCTCGGTCTCTTGGAGCTCTTGCAGGGGGGGGGAGCTTCGACCCCCCACTGCCCACGCATCGGCGATCTAGGCTGGGGGCGCCCAACCAACTCAGACAGGGTGCGGTCTGGCCATCGTGGGCTCGTCGCCGACCTCGCAGCGGTAGCTCGCTGGTTCCAGGTCGATGTTTGCCCCCGGAGCCAGCACCCCGTTTTTCGCCCCCGCTCAGGCCTGGCCTCTGGTTCGGTCGTGGTCTGGGACTACCAGGACCAGGCCTACCCTCTCCTCATCCCCGCCACGCCCCTCACTGCTCCTCCTCCTGCTCCTCCTCCCTGTTCCCCGCTCCCTCCTCCGCCGCCTCCTCCTCCTCCTCCTCCTCCTCCTCCTCCTCCTCCTCATCATCATCATCATCATCATCATCATAATCGCAACATCCTCCTCATCATGATCAGCACCAGCATCCTCACCGTTATCATTATCCTCACCATCGTCACCGTCATCGTCCTCCTCCTCCGCATCGTCATCATCATCATCATCATCATCATCATCAGCATCATCATCCTCATCATCAGTCTTATCATCATCATCATCATCATCATCATCATCATCAGCATCATCACCATCGTCGTCGTCAGCATATTCATCATCAGCAGCATCATCATCATCGCAGCATCATCATCCTCATCATCATCAACAGCTGCATCCTCACCGTCAGCATTATTATCAGCATCATCAGCATCAGTAGCATCATCATCTTCTTCATCCTCATCATAAGCATAAGTCTTCATCATGATCATTACCATCACCATCATCATCATCATCATCATCACCACCACCACCATCATCATCATCATCATCATCATCATCATCATCATCATCATCATCATCATCATCATCATCATCATCATCATGCGCGGCCGAGCGCATCATCATCATCATCATCATCATCATCATGCGCGGCCGAGCGCGCGCCCAGGCTCTCGTGCGCGAGCTCCAGGCCAGCGGCTCCGCCGTTCGCAGCGCGAGGTTCGCTGCCCGGGGGGCGCAGCTCCTGGTCGCCTCCAACGTCACGGACATGGCCATCTTCTGCGCGGAGAGTTGGAGGCTGCTGCAAACAGTGGTGCTTGCTCACCAGTAGGGGGCCACATGCGAACCCTACCCCCACGATTTCTGAGGGGAGGGGGGTTCACTTCGTTCGGGAGGTCACGAGCGAAGTGAACCCCACCCTCCCCCTCAGAAATCGTGGGGGGTAGGGGTAGGGTTCGCATGTGGCCCCCTAACCAGGGCCCCATCCGGTACCTGGCCGCACATGCATCTCTCCCCTGGTTCTTATCCGCGTCGGACGACTGCAGCATCAAGCTCTTCGAGCGGGAAGGCGATTGGAGATGCAGTCAGGTCTTTGCATCCTCCTTCTGCTCATCATGATCCTTCTGTCCTCCTGTCCGCCCTGCGCCCTCCTTCTCATCAGAATCCTTGCTCCTCCTTCTCATTCCTCCGCCCCCTCCTCCTTCTCCTTCCCTTTTCCATCCTCCCCTCAAAGGTTTTCTCTGCGCACTCGCTGCCTGTCACTATGTGCCAGTGGAGCCTGGACAGTTGTGTGTCATTCGCCTCGTCGTCGATGGACAGCTCGGTCAGGCTGTGGAACTTCGGCGCGCGAGAGCTGGGATTCTCCTCGCTTTCTCCCGACGAGCTGGTGTCAACGTACGAGTTGCGCGGACACACCAAGGCTCAAGACGCAGGTGGAGGAGGAGGAGGAGGAGGAGGGAGGAGTTGGAGGAGTTGGAGTAGGAGGAGGAGGAGGAGAAGGAGAAGAGAAGGGGGAAAAGGAGGACGAGGAAGAGGAGGAGGAGGAGGAGGAGGAGGAGGTGGGAGGGGGCAGAGGAGGAGGAGGAGGTCGGAGGGAAGGAGGAGGGAGAGAAGGAGCAGAAAGAGGGCAAAGAGCATGAGGAGGAGGAGGAGGAGGAGGAGGAGGAGGAGGAGGAGGAGGGCAACACGCGAAGGGAGTCACATGTGTGGCGTACCTGCACTCCGCTGGGTCGTCGCGATTGGCCTCTGGGTCGGACGACAAGACTGTGCGGATCTGGGACGTGGAGGCATCCTCCTCCTCGCCTCTTTCTCCTCATGCAGCTCCTCTCGTTTCTTACCCTTTTCCTGATCTTGTAACCATCCACGCTTGAAAGCAGTCTCCTCCCCACCAGGGTGACCTCTGCCTGGAACCTTCTGCCCTGAAGCCCTCTATCATCATCAGCAGCAGCAGAAGCAGCAACAGCAGCATCATCACAGTCAGAAAAAACGCGCGTTCTGTCGACGCCGGGAAGGCGGGGGGAGGTTCGAACCCGGAGAGGGCCCCACCCCCCCTGAGCCTGCCTGCTCTCCCTCTCCCTCAGTCCTCCTCCCCTCCTCATCCTCCTCCTTCACCCTTCCTCCTCTTCCTCCTCCCTCCCGCTTCTCCCGCTCCCCCTTCTCCCCCCCCTCCCCCTCCTCCTCCTCCTCCTCCTCCTCCTCCTCCTCCTCCTCCTCCTCCTCCTCCTCCTCCTCCTCCTCTTCTGCCTCCCTCCTCGAGGGCCGCCGGTGCCTCCAGCTGCTGCGGTGCCACGCCGGCCGCGTCACCAGCCTGGCGTGCCACCTCGGCAGGCCGCTCCTGGTGGCCGCCGGCGAGGGCCACGCCGCGAGCGTGTGGCGGCCCGCTGAGAGCAGCGTGCCTTGCTCGGAGGGCCCGGATCTCCGCGGACGGCGCCGACGACGACGACGACGGCGACGACGGTGACGACGACGACGACGACGACGACGACGGCGACGACGACGACGACGGCGACGGCGGCGCCAGCGGCGACGATGCCGAGGGCGACGACGCCGACGGCGCCAACCTCGACGGCGACGACGACGCCGACGACGACGACGACGAGGAGGACGACGGCGACGACGCCGACGGCGCAAACCTCGTCGGCGACACGGCGACGACGACGACGACGACGACGACGACGACGACGACGAGGACGACGACGGCGACGACGACGACGACGGGCGACGACGGCGACGGCGACGACAACGAGCGTCGTCCGCGTCGGCTGCGTCTGCGTAGCGTCTGCGGCCGTGGCGGCGTCGACGAGCGCTGCGCGGAGGGGCAAGTCTGCGCCGAGGGGCGACGCCGCCACCGACTACACCAACAACGACGGCGACGACGACGACGATGACGACGCCGACGCCGACGACGACGACGACGCCGACTCCGACGACGCCGACGACGACGACGCCGACGATGCTGACGACGACGACGACGTCGTTGACGACGACGAATACCACGACGACGACGACGACGACGACGACGACGACGGCGACGGCGACGGCGACGACGACGTCGGTGGTGACGACGCCGACGCCAACGACGTCGACGACGCCGACGACGACGACGACGACGACGACGACCACGGCGACGACGAGGGCGACGAGGACGACGACGACGACGACGACGACGACGACGACGACGACGACGACCACGGCGACGCCCACGACGCCCACAACGTCGACTGCGAAGAAGACGACCACGACGACGACGACGACGACGACGACGACGACGACAAGGACGACGATAACGCTGGCGACGACGAGGGCGACGAGGACGACGACGATGACGACGTCGACGACGACGACGACAAACACGACGGCGACGACGGCGACGTCGGTGGTAACGACGCCGACGACGACGACGCTGGCGACGACGAGGGCGACGAGGACGACGACGACGTCGACAACGACGACGTCGACGACGACGGCGACGACGACGACGACAACGACGGCGGCGGCGCCCACGTCGCCCACAACGTCGACTGCGAAGACGACGACGACGGCGACGACGACGACGACGACGTCGACGACGACGACAACGACGACGGCTACGACGGCGACGTCGGTGGTGACGACGCCGACGACGACGACGACGACGACGACGCTGGCGACGACGACGGCGACGATGACGACGACGACGTCGACGGCGACGACGAGGGCGACGAGGACGACGACGACGACGACGACGACGACGACGACGACGACGACGACGACGACGACGGCGACGCCCACGACGCCCACAACGTCGACTGCGAAGACGACGACGACGGCGGCAGCTTCGGCGGTGGCTGCGCCGGCGACAAGCGCTGCGCCAAGGGGAGACCAAAGGATCGTGGCACCCGGGCCCTCAAAGAAGGACCCGGATGAAAAGCCGTTCTTTGGGAAGGGGTTTTGGGATCCAGGTAAGCCCACGATGCACACGTGTTGGGGCGATGCTTTGCGTGCACATCCTCGGTAGCCAGTTTGGCCTGGAAGGCTCCCGCAAGACAAAGAGCGCATCGACGTGCGTTGATCGTCCCGCTGGATTGTCTTAACCTGATCGCCGAAGAGGGATCGCTGCGAACAAGCTCACGCTCAAGCTCAAGATCTCCGCGGGCGACGGCGACGCCGCCGACGACGACGACGACGACGACGGCGACGACGACGACGACGACGACGACGGCGACGGCGCCGACGACGACAACGTCGACAGCGACGGCGGCGACGACAACGACGACGGCGGCGCTGACGCCGACGCCGACGCCGCCATCGCCGAAGCCGACGCCGACGCCGCCATCGCCAGCGCCGCCGCCGCCGCCGCCGACGACGACGACGACGGCGGCGATGACGTCGACGGGCCACGGTGCGAACAACTCGTTCCTCGAACGCCGCTGGCCCACATGGCCAGGCCGGCCACAACCTGGGGGAGCCGTGGTCCTGACCCCTTCGGGGAAGCGCATCGGTTTCGACACCCGTTTCGAGGGATCGTGGATACAGCCAAGGCGCTGAGACAAGGATCACCTTGGGTTCAAGAGGGGCGCCAACCTCGACGGCGACGACGCCGACGGCGAAGAAGAAGACGACGACAACGACGCCAACGACGACGACGACGACGACGACGACGACGACGACGACGACGACGACGACGCCGCCGACGACGACGGCGACGACGCCGACGACGCCGACGACGCCGACGACGACTACGACGACCCCGACGACGACGACGACGCCTCGGGTTCAGGAGGAGGAGGAGGAGGAGGAGGAGGAGGAGGAGGAGGAGGAGGAGGGAGGAGGAGGAGGGAGGAGGAGGAGGAGGAGGAGCCCCGATCTGAGTCGATGGATAATAATCGGCCGCTCTCGCTGCTGGTGCGGCGCGCTCCCGCTGGCAGGAGTGGGAAAACACTCAGGAGGGGAAAAAACACGCAGACACAATTAATCGTTCACTAGCAGGAAAATATGGAAAAATATGGGAGGTGGGGGGGAAGACGAAGCCCCAGAAAATATGGGGAACTAGAGGGAATCCTTTTATTTGTGTGTATCTATTTGCGTGTCCTGGGGCCCCTTCAAACACACACGGACGCAATGAATCGTCGATCCCCGGGAAAGTATGGGGAAGTATGGGAAGGGTGGGTGGGGGACGACGAGAGCCCAGAAGACGTGGGAAAATACGGGGGATCCTGGGATTTATGTGTATCTATGTGTGTTGTGTGTTGTGTGTGTTATGTGTGTTGTGTGTGTTGTGTGTGTTGTGTGTGTTGTGTGTGTGTTGTGTGTGTTGTGTGTTGTGTGTTGTGTGTGTTGTGTGTGTTGTGTGTGTTGTGTGTGTTGTGTGTGTTGTGTGTGTTGTGTGTGTGTTGGTTGTGTGTGTGTTTGTGTGTGTCCCTGGGCCCCTTCACTCTGGTACGGCAGGTTCGTCCGGCGATGGCGCGCCGGCGACGCCGGCGAAGGCGTTCCAGGTTTCGATTTCACGCAAGAGTGACCTCTCGCCGGAGTGACCTTTTGGTGCGCGCCCATTGGGGCCCCCCGATCGTCGCGCGCGGTGAGGTAGAAGCGTCCTGTGCGCCTGTGTGTTGGTCCCCCCACGGCCCTCAAAAAGCCGCGCGCCAAAGGTCCCTCTTACGCAGGGTCACCCCTGCATGTCTCCGCAAGGTGGCATCCCGCAGGATGCAGCGGCGCGGAAGCACTGAGAGACCACGGCAACGCCACGGGACCCGACGGGATTCGACCTTGCACAACCAGGGCCGCGATCGGTTCAAGGTTGGACGAGCGAGGCAGTGTCGAAAACTCAGGAGGGAAAAAATAACACACAGACACAATGAATCGTCGATTCCCCCGAAAATAGGGGAAAATATGGGAAGTGGGGGGGGGAGACGAAAGCCCCCCAGATATGGGAACATATGGGGAATATGTTTATTTGTGTGTATATAAGTATTTGTGTGTGTTGGGGCCCCTTTCAAAACCTGCGAGTGCGCCAGCGCCGCACGAACCTGCCGCAGCACGGGGGCTGCCCCCCGTCGTGGCCGGGCAACGCCACGGGACCCGACGGCATTCGACCTTGCACGACCAGGGCTGCGATCGGTTCAAGGTTGGACGAGCTGTTTTTCGGTCGCGGCCGCAAGCGAAGAGGCAGGCGGCGGGCAGGGAGTCCGGGCAAGCGGGCAAGCCTAATTAGCTACAGCAGGCACAGGCCGGCCGGCCCACTCACAAAGCAGCCGCGAAGCTGAAGGGGAGCTGACGGCGGGGGGCATCCTGAGAGCTCGAGCACGTGCACAGGACCAGGGCCGCGATCGGTTCAAGGTTGGACGAGAGGCGGAGGAGGAGGCGGAGGAGGAGGAGGAGGAGGAGGATGGGAGGGGGAAGGGGGAAGGGAGGAAGGAGGGGAGGGGAGGGGGAGGAGGAGGAAGAGGAGGAGGAGGGGGAGGAGGAGGAGTAGGTATAGAGGAGGAGGAGGAAGGAGGGAGGAGGAGGAGGAGGAGGGGAAAGGAGGGGCAGCGTCAAAAACCTGCGCATGGCCGGCGCCGCGCGAACCTGCCGCAGCACGCTGGCTGCCCCCGTCGTGGCCGGTCGGCCGCCCTGCGGCGGCCCGAGCGCGGCACGAGCTCCCGGGGCGGGGCGGTGCCAAAGCCCCCCCGCGTGCCCAAGCTCCTCCTCTTCCTCCTCCTCCTCCTCCTCCTCCTCCTCCTCCTCCTCCCTCCTCCTCCTCCTCCTCCTCCTCCTCCTCCTCCTCCTCCTCCTCCTAGCCCCTTCTGCTCAGGTCTGCAGAATGCGGGGCTTAGGAGGGCCCACGTCCATACCGTTCGGCCCCACTCTACATCCTTTCCATGCTCAGAGGTCTCTGGCCAGCGATGGTCATCACGGCTGTCACCTACAATCCCCTTCATGCCACAGGTGATCGACTTTGGAAATCTCTCTTGAGCTCGCCAATGTTGCTGTGGTGGGACTGCCAGGTACACAAAGAAAGGCTTTGGTTGACCTTGATTATCAGACATTCATGATTCAGAATAGGGTATGCATCGACGCAGGGTGGCGATGCGGTCACCTGATTAATCGCTCCGCAGGAGTAGCGGCCCTGCTCCCGCCAGGATGGAGACAGCGAGATGTACGACAAGTCGCAGTCCCACCTCCTGCACTCCAGGGCCGTGGCTTGTCAGTTGAATGCGGCAGGGGAGGCTGGAATCTGTGCATAATGGTGCTTTACTTTCCTCCTCGGCCTTCCTCTGCTGCAGGTATGCGTACTTATCTAGCGTGCTGTCGCCAATTGTCTTCGTGGGCCCAGGGGCAGCTCAAGAAACTGCCGAGCCGCTTTCATCCCATTGTCCTCGCCGACGTTAACGACGGAGTCGGGCTGGTCAAGAAGGAAGGAGAGTGGATGGAGGTGGAGACGGAGGCGGTGGGGAGGATCAGGACCAAGGAACGACATGCGGGAGGAGGAGGCCAAAGGTTTCGTGAGCTGCTAGAATCGGCCGACTTGTTCTCGCCCACCACGCTGCGCGAGTACGCACCCACTTTTTATGGGGGTAATGGCAGTAGTTCGACGCTGGATCATGTGGCCATCCCACTTCGATGGTGCGATGCAGTGTGTTGCGCGAGCCCTATTCATGCTATAGGCCGTAAGCTACAAGTTATACCTAGCCGCGAACACCGAGACCATATTACAGTCCTCGTTCGGATTCAGGTTCAGAGATGGGGACGGGGCCAGCAACTTCAGCACATGCAGGCCCCCGATGGCCTCTCTAGAGATAACATACGATGGGACCGTGACAAGATGATGCAAGGTGTTCGCGGAGGGCCTGTTCGGGAAGCTTTTCTTCAGGAGGTTGAGGCTGCTCTGGAACCTGTTTGGGAGGCGTACCATAATAACACCCCTCGGCCCGACGAGCTGATCCAAAAAATCGGCACGGTCCTTCGTGACATTGGGGCGAAGCACTTCTCCCAGGGTGAAAAAAAAAGCAGGCCCCAGAGCTGCCCTGTGCAAAGAGCGACTTGAGTTGCTTGATCTTCGCCGACAGCTTCGCAGGCAGCTCCCAAATCTCAAGGACCCCGAGTTCCAGGAGTGCTGTGAGAAGCTTCGTGAAGCCACCCGTCGTAGCAAAGCTTTATTTCGTCGTCGGCATGAGCGTAATGAACAATTGGTTTCTGAGATCTGGGACGCCTGGCGTGCTCGGGATTTCTCTCTTATTCATCGGCTGTCGTTGCGTCTTGCTGGCGGGCGCTTTGGCCACAACAAGCGAGACCTTCGCAAGCTAGACGCTGCGCTACCGTCTGCTGATCAATGGATGGAGGTTTGGGGACTTGAAGGAGGATTGGGAGGGATGCAGGCGTCTCGAGTTTCATGGGCAGACGTATGCGAGCATCAGAATGCATTGGCCAATCTTCCTGGGCTCGACGAGTCCCGCTCTACCTCGGCCTGCTCGAGAGCCATACTCGATTTGGAGCTTATCCAGAAATGCTTTTCGATAGTTCCCAAGAGGCGAGGAGTACCTGCGCGGGCGCTCCCACTTAAGCTATGGCATATATGCACAGGCAATCCTACTGCTCATGTTGCGTCGCATGCGCGTGCTGGTCTCGGGGCCGACAAAAACGTGACCGACGGGCACTATTCGAAGTTGCTGCTTCGTAGGGTGCTTGCTAGTATTCGATACTGGGTAGTGGTTCCTAAGCTATGGAATTTCAGCCAGGGGTTTGATCTGCCTAAAGCTGCTATTGCTGGACCTCGGGGTAAGAGAGTCGTTCACGGGTTGGATCCGCTTAGCAAGGGTTCTATGATGGGATTCTTAAGGTGGGTCCGAAGTTCCAGAATTCAGTATGCGATCATGGCTTTCTTCGTCATCGTCGTCGAGAGGATGCCATCGCAGCATGTATGATCACGGGCTGGAGGCTCAACCAATCTGGAATCCAGTGGTGCGATTCCCTGAAAGATTTGTCGAATGCGTTTGCCTCCCCTACCTGGAACTCCCTGGACCAAGCTTGCCATGCCCTGGCCCAACCTCGGGACCGAGCCTCATGTAGACAGCGGCATCACACCTCTGGCTGTATGCTTCCGTCTTCTGACGGGCCACTGGCGGTCAAGCCTGGATGTGGAGCTTTGCAGGGCGACCCTTTCGCGGTGGCCAGCTTTGTGCGAGTATTTAAGGGCCCAGTGGATCGCTGGTTACAGCGGTGCCAGGAGCAGGACCCAGGGGAACAGTTGCTCTGGTCCACGCTACCCGCCGAGCTTGGACTTGGCAATGAACCTGTGTATCTTGGACTGCAGAAGTTCGCTGATGATCTTCTTTAAAAAAAAAATAGTCATTGGTCCCCCGTATAATGCTCAGAAGCTCGGTCAGCTCCTCGATTTGAATGACCAGATCTTGGATGAGGAGTTGGGTACTATAGGCCTTAAGAGAAACATCAATAAACAGGAGGCGATCATCTCGGTGCCCCATAGCTTTCGACGGGGTGCAGCTGCGATTCTCAGGGACCGCGACACTCGCATCAGCAGTTCCGTTCGATACCTGGGGCCGCACATCACTCCGACACAGTCGTTCAGTACGGAACTCACGAGAATAATCGCTGCTATGAAATCACCCTTCTATCGGTTGGGCAATTTCTGGTTACAGAAGGGCGTTCCTGTGAGGTGGAAGCGCTGTGTACTACTATGCAACATTGTGAATACGGCGCTCTCGGGGGTGGAGGCGTTCCTTCCCAGTCCTAAGCAGTTAATGACGCTCCAGTATGCTGTTGCCGCCCTGGCACGTAAAGCTATGAGGGGGGAAGCGAGCTGGGAGGGCGAGGAGAGCAGGAGGAGGTCTTTGTCGTCATTAGCTGTTCTCGAATGGTGGCGCATCGTACCGATCGGGATCGAGCTCCAGGTTCGGCGTCTTCGGTGGTTCCAGGCATGTATTCGACGACCCGCGGCACATGCACAATATCTTGCGGCTCTCTTGGGCACTATGTCTGATGGGGTGGGGGTCTTCACGGACGCGGGCACCATCAAACCACAGGCTAATCCCTGGGCAGTTCGACTTCAGGATGATATCTACACGCTGGTTCAATGGAGCTCTGATGCTGCTGAATGTTGGGATCGCGCATCGGGTTCGCTCCTTCGCCTCTTCGAGTTTGAGATAGCCAAAGATTTCGTAAGGGTTGATGTCAGTATCCTTCGCAGTGCTGTTCAAACCTCAGAAGTCCCACCTCCAGGCATCTTCGTGGATTTCGAGGCTCTCGAGGCCGAGGCGTTGTGCACGGACGACTCGCATATATGTCCATGGCCGTCGTGTCCTTCTCGATTCGCATCGCGGTCTGGACTTATCAATCACATCCGTCGCACGCATGGCACAGTGAAGTTATCGCAAGCGCTCACTAAGTGCAACCAGTGCATAGCATGTCGTGAAATATTCTGGGACAAGAAAACGGCTCAGAAGCATCTTCATGGTTCGATTATGCACGGGAGATGTCCAAGTGGCAAAGCATCTACACTTCGTGCACTCGCCCCGCCTGGAGATCTATCCTGCCGCGTATGCGGCTCGAGTTTTTTGACACTGGACGAGTGCTGCATCCACGCGTGCACGCATCTCCCTGCACTCCCAGAGGTGCGTGAGCTGCGACATGGCCGAGGCCATGGAGATCGATCTTGCAGACGCCCCCGCCTGGATCTTCCCGCTGCGCAAGCGCATGGGCGAGGCGGCCGAGGGAGCTCCCCCTGCCCAGGCGGCGCGCACCGACAGCGCAGCCGGGGGGGCCAGCGGGGGCCGTGGCGGAAAAGGAGGTGGCAGGCGAGGAGACGACTCCATGGACGGCGCGACGCCCAAGTGGGTGGTGCGACAGACGCTGGCCAACTCGAGGGCGATCGCAGACATGGAGTCGAGCATCAACGATACGTTTCTGATATCAGAGCAGACGTGGCTGTCCCAGGCAGGCCTCAGAGGCAACAAGTACTACGCCGAGAGTGTCAAGCAGCTGAAAGAGAAGGCCGCCACCGACCCGTCGACGGACCTCGGCAGTCTAGGGCCACCGTGGCTCACTGTGTTCTGGATTGCATTGGCAGAGATCAAGAAGCACTCTCAGAACGGCCAGTACAAAGACGCGGTCAACCTCTTCTGGGACATCCATGTAAAAGACAAAACGCCCGACGAGATCGCGCTGATGGTCCGTCATTTTTCCTTCCAGGTACCGCGCGGGGAGAAGAGCAAGCGCATGGAGGGGATGGTCAAGTTCAAGCTGCACATCGCCCAGGGATCGGCTGCAGGTCTCGCCCTCCAGGAGCTGATGATGCGCACGCTCGCGGAGCTCCAGGCGCAGCGCTTGGTGGGCTCGGCACCCCGCAGTCAGGCAGAGCGCCACCTTCAGCAGTGGCTCCAGCGCGGGAGCTGAAATCTGAAGATATACCCGTTATTATTGACTGGCATGGTGAAGTTATGAATTCTGGACTTCAGCAAGCTAGGCTTGAGACTGAGAGTTTGAATAATGATGGTGTATTGAACTGGTCTCCTCCTGGCAAGAGTTCGAGAACCTCACCTTCGGCGCCAACAAATGCTGATTCGAATGAGATGGGAGTGGGATCTGAGTTATCACGTGCTGCGGCTGATGATAGGACCTGCCCCCCACCTGAGTGGAGTGAGCCACTGCCTCTCCCCTGCCCGCCTTCCTTTTCCACTTTGAACCCTTTTCGCACTCCCCGCCCTTTGCTGCTCTCCCCCAATCTTGCTTCCAGTGCCCGCCTCGCCTCCCTGGTTGCTCGCGGTGTTATCCGCGACGCGAGGGTCACTGGCAGGGATGTCTTCGTGGGGAGCGGGGGTGGGACGGCGGTGGACGGGGGGGGGGAGAGGAAGCGCGGCTCGCGGCGGCGGACGAGGACCGCGCCCAGGGGCGCGCCGAGCCCGCCCAGGAGCCTAGGCGAGGACGCCCCCCTCCGAAGCGGGGGGGTCAGCCGTCACGTCGCCGATCGTGATCAGTGCATGCTGGCGCCCGCAGGCACCCCTGGGGGGCAGCTCCCCCCGTCTTGGGGCTTGCCTCGGGGCCCGTCGAGGCCCTCCTCGCTGCGGGGTCCTCGGGTTTTAAACAATCTGGATGTTGTTCGGCCTTTGGCCGCCGCAGGGATGTGTGCTCTTTTCAGTTGGCTTGTGAATGCAGGCTGTCCGTTTGGGAGCTTGGGATCGTCCCCAGCGTTTCCGATCCGATCCGATCCTCCTCCTCCTCCTCCCCCTCCTCCTCCTCCTCCTCCTCCTCCTCCCTCCTCCCCTCCCTCCTCCTCCTCCTCTCCTCCTCCTCCTCCCCCCCTCCTCCTCCTCCTCCTCCCCTCTCCTCCTCATCCTCCTCCTCCTCCCTCCTCCTCCTCCCCCATCTCCTCCTCCTCCTCATCCTCCTCCTCCTCCTCCTCCTTCTCCTCCTCCTCCGGTCGGGGAAGCCCAAGACTCGAGTATGTACGCTGGAGCTCGGGGCTCGCCGACGCCCTTCGTGACGAGCGCGGCCGGGATTTTTTGACGGTCCAGGGTTCGTGGCACGCTTGCAGCCGGAGCTCTCGTCAAGTTTCAGACTGGGTCTCGTCATCTTCATGATGGCCTCGTCAGGCCAACCCGAGTCCCCCGAACCCGAGTCTTAATTTGCCCCGATTCGGGTGATGCCGTGCTTTGATGATTTGGAGAGTTCTCTGCCGGAGTGTCTTTCGGATGCCCTGGCCCGTCGAACGCCAAGGAGCCGTACGCCTTCAGATCGGTGAGTCGCGAACAAGTCGTGGCGCACATTTTTGCCCCGCCTTGGGCCCTGGGACCCTCCTCATCCCCATCCTGCTCCTCCTCCATCTCCTGCTCCCCGTCCTCCTCCTAATCCTCCTTCAGCACGCCACTTGAACCAGCGCAGCTTTCTAGGCCAGCGTGTTGTTTTTCTCAAGTATGAGAGGACCAGGCCAGCCGCAATTCATGGTGGAGTCTCCGTCCCATCAGTTGGGAAGACAGCCCAGCGAAGCGCAGCGACCAACCATCACGTGTCGGATCGATCCAAGCCGAGAAATCCAGCATAAAGATGCGGCCGAGAGTTTGGTCACGATTCTCACGGCAGTATGATCATTCTACGGCCTCAGATCTTTGGGCGCATCGATCAGGTTAAATTTGGGCCCAGAATCAG
>CAUYUJ010003928.1:17500-20000 GCA_963575745.1 Prorocentrum cordatum
CTCCTCCCCCTCCGAGCCGTTCTGGGTCTCTCCAGGGGGGGGGAGGCCTTGCGCGGGCGTTCTTCAGAACGGCCTGCCCGCGCGAGCCAGCGATGGCCCGATGAGGTTCCGCTTCTTCGTGACTGCGGACCTCCTCGGTGAGTCCTTGGGCCACGGCATCCACGACGTCCTGATCGGCGCGGGCTGCGACGGGGATGTCGACGTCGACGTCGTCGTGGGCGACATCGGCCACCTGTCCAGGGTCGCAGCCGCGGAGCCTGGACGAGATGGGCCTGGGGTACGGCCCGATGCGCATCCTGCGCAGGACGTACAACTCGGCCAAGCTGGCGTCCATCGAGCTGGAGAAGCGGACGCCTGCAGTTCGGAGGCCGCGCACGCCGCCGAGGAAGGCGACCTCGGCGCGGGCGGCACCACGGGCAAAGAGGATGCCGAAGGTACAGGCGGCGAGCATCACGGCGGAGGCCAAGGCGATGGCGAAGCACGTGGTGCAGTCGCGGTCCCAGGAGGGCACCAAGGACAAGAAGGAGAAGACGGTGGAGGAGCCAACTGGGGCGAACCCCTTCGAGGAGGCCTCGAAGGCAGCGGAGGAGGACTTCAAGTTTCAGCAGGGCTCTACTGCTCCGGGGGCGTCGGAGGCGGAGATGAAGGGCCATCAGGAAGTGATGCCGAAGGCGCCCCAGGAGCTCAGCGGGTCGGACTCGGAGGACGGCTGGGGCGGCTGGACGCGGCCGAACCGCTGGAACCAGAAGAAGGGCATGTCGGAGGACAGGGTGGGGCCCTCGTGATGGCCTCGCAGGGCGTGGTGGAGCTCGCGGAGGCGAACGGCCTGCATGGGGACATCCTCAAGAGCAAGAGCACGCAGGAGACGGAGCACTTTGACATTGGGGACGCTGACGATGAGGAGGACACCAGCTCGGACAGGCTCCACGGCTGGTACAGGGAGCTGGGGAAGATCCCGCCGTTCCCGCTGCTGGAAGAGGCTCGCTCGTCGTGGCAGGACGTCTTGCGGGCCAATGGCGAGATCTTCATGAAGGAGGAGGCGGCCATTGCGTCACGTCGGCTCGTGACGGATCAGGTGGTCGGCGTGCACCAGGAGAAGGGCCAGCTGGAAGTGCAGGAGGCGGAGGTGTCGCGCCTCTCCGTCCAGCTGCCGCCCACCGAGAGCGGCCACGACAGCGACGTCAAGAAGGCCAGGGGCATGGAGGTTCTGCGCACCCTCCACGAGCTGATTGGCTGGGCGGAGTCGGACGGCGACCTGGGGGGGGACGGCTTCTTGGAGGAGCTCTACGCCCAGCGCGCCGTCGTGGCCAAGGCGTGCATCGAGCTTGGTGCGTTCACCGATGGCTCGGGCGAGGACGCCGCCGAAGACTGAGAGGTCGTCGACGGCTCCGAGGTTTTGAAGAAGATGGAGGGCCCCTGAGGGGATTCCCCGCGCCAGTGGGCGAGCGGGACCCGCCAGGGTCCCGAGGTAGTCTCCAGTCTCCAGCCTCCTCCCCCTCCGTCTGCATTCATCAGCATTATTCCTCACCCGTCCCCCTCCTCACTCCTCCTCACCCCTCCTTATCCTCATCGCTCCTCCTCCTCCTCCTCCTCCTCCTCCTCCTCCTCCCCCCTCCTCCCTCTCCTCCTCCTCGCCCATCCTCCTCATATTCCTCCTCATCCTCCTCGTCCTCGTCCTCATCCTCCTCCTTCTCAAGCCATTTGAGCTATGTGTTTCGCGTGCATAGCGCGCGAGAGCAGTCGGGGCCTCTGGAAATGTCCGCGCGATGTCGGTTGGGATCCTACTTCGCGATGATCACACATAAGAGCAATCATAGTGAGAAGAATAAGAAGAATATAACTAATAATAGTAAGAAAAAATAAGAAGAACAATAAGATATTGTTCAAGGGGGATCCTTGGTCTGCTCTAGGCCAGCCTGTCCCGCCTGGGCTGCAGCCTAGCAGCGGATTACGGAGTATACCGCCCCCGCCGCCGAGGTGGGCGATGGCGCCACCACCACGAGCTCCTGCTGCCCAGCGCACGGCCACAAGGCCCACGAGCAACTTGAAGGATGCCAATACCCGAGCGTCGTGTTCAGCGTGCGCGAGGTGGGCATGGGTGCCCAAGCTACCTGGTCTACGCGGTGCGCCCTTCGGCAATCGGGCGGCTGCGTTGCAGGACGACGCCTCTGCCCCGTCGACAGGCAGGGGCGAGGGTAATGCGGGCAAGATTCATGTCTATATCCAGTGCCTCTTGGACTTTTTTTGGAAGCGGCGCCACAAGGCCGAGGCGCACTGGATATGGACAAACATCGAGCCTCTAGGGGGGAAATTTTTTCATATCCAGTGCGCCTTGGGTTTCTTGGGAAGGGAGCCCGAAACTCCATGCTGCAGTGGATATGGACAGAAGTATTGCCCGCAGGTAAGGGCAAGAGCGTCACGGGCAGCATGCAGGTGCAATCGGAGGCTCCTGTCAAGGCCAAGCCTGGCAATCCTGAGAACACTTGCTGCGGAAGTCGTG
>CAUYUJ010003928.1:27500-40000 GCA_963575745.1 Prorocentrum cordatum
AGGTTTTCCATGGGAAATCGAAGCTCAACTTCTGGGAGGAAGGGGCCCCGTTCCTTATTTAGGGTTCCTTAGGTCAACGCCCCGACTGTATCGCAGATGGCGTCGAGGTCCTGACGTCCAGGACGTCTCGACAGAAGGCCGAGGAGGTAGTCCACGTGAGGCCCTTGCCGGAGAGCAACCTGGCCCCAGTAGTCCCAGACACCATACTCCAGGGTCTATCCGAGGAAAATATCGTCTTGATATGATCAGAGGGGAGAAAACACACAGACACAATTATTCGTCGATGCCAAGGAAAATATGGGAAAATATGGGAAGTGGGGGCGAAGACAAAAACACAGAAAATATTGGAAAATATGGGGAATCCTTTTATTTGTGTGTATTTATGTGTGTGTCCCAGGGCCCCTTCATATGAACCTGTCAGGCTTTCTGCAAGACCTCATGAGTGAGCCATGTACCTCGGCGCAGCCTAGCCCACCTGGTGCAGCGGCTCCACCCGAGCTCACGCCTGCGGGCCCGAACACATAGAATGCTGCATACAGCTCGAGATCCACGCCGACGTCGTGGGGGGGCAGAGGGAACGAGGGAGGAGGAGGAGGAGGAGGAGGAGGAGGAGGAGGAGGTTGTTGAGGAGGAGGAGAAGGTGGAGGAGGAGGCGGAGGAGGCGGAGGAGGAGGAGGAGGAGGAGGAGGAGGAGTTGTTGAGGAGGTTGGAGGAGGAGGAGGAGGAGGAGGAGGAGGAGGAGGAGGAGGAGAGGGTGAGAGGGTGAGTACCACGGAGGGCGGAGCACGACGGCGCAGCTGCGAAACCGAGCGTGGCAGAGCGCCCCGCGCACGCCTGAAGCGTGTCCGCCCGCACCTGGCCGTGCTGGTCGGGCAAGCCTGCACGCGAAGCGGGGCGGCACGGCGCGCACGCCTCGGACGAGGGGATCCTCCTCCGCCTCCTCCTCCTCCTCCTCCTCCTCCTCCTCCTCCTCCTCCTCCTCCTCCTCCTCCTCCTCCTCCTCAAAAGGGGCCCTGGGGCCAGGAGGAACGACTTTGGCCTGGGGCCTGGCTCCTGGGGGAGCCGTGGTTCCTCCCAGACGTCCCCGCGGAGGCGCTTCCGAGGACGTCGGAGCTCTCGAGGGGCCTGCCCGGGGCCGCTGCAGTCCCCGGGGGCCTCCAGAACCCTTTTTTTTTGGTGCTCGTGTCCACATGTTCGGGGGCGGCCATGGAGAGGGGTGATGACTGGGGGGGGAGAGATCATGGCGGGGGCCACATGGTATCTCCCCAGACTTCGGGGCGCGCCTTCTGATTTCAGCACGTTCCCTCGCCCTCCCGCCCTTGGGCCGCGCACGTGCCGCTGGCCATGGTTTGCGCCCCCCCTCTTGGACGCCCCCCTCTTGGCCGCCCCCGATATTTGGCCAGCCTCCGACCAATGCGACGAGCCACACTTGCAACACTGGAGGCAATGGTCATCCTGTGCTTCGCAGGCGGGAGTCCCATCCCACGCAGCACGTCGGCGAGTGGACGAACGCTCTGCATGCTGCCGAGAAAGCACGTCGAAGCTTGCTGGTGATGGATAGCGTTGTATCGTCAGCGTATGTGTCGATCGATCGGGAGATCTGCAGCTTATGCTCGAGCAGCGAGTCGAAAGGCGAAATCATCACACACAAACTGCAGACATAACATAGCGAAAGCACACCCAGGAAATTAACCCCTCGTCGCGAAGATCAGCCCCGAGAAAGCTCCTTCCCACGATAACCTCCGAGCCGCCATACACATCTTGACAGCGAACACGATGAGCTGAGGCGGGAAGCCATGTGCGCGAGCAGCTCCGAGCAGCAGACGCCAGCCCGCTCATCGAAGCTGTTTTCGATGTCAACAATGCCGTTCACCGTGACGTCCGATCCAAGTCAGGGTCGAGATGCGAGTCAGATATCGCCTCTCCCTGAATCAGCACTCGCGCGGCCACGTCTGTCGTAGATTTTTGATCCCCCCACAGCGAAGAAGGGCCGGGTCAGCCTGCTGGCCCATTCACAAACATGACCGACGCGAGTTTTGGCCCAAAGCTTACAAACCGAGATAAACAAGGCGATAGGTCGATAGCCTCCCGAAACCTTACTCCAGGGCGCGATGTGGACCCTGGACAACAGTTTGTGGCCACACGGCCCACATGTCAATGAGGCATGAGAGACATAGCCCACGACGGAGAGCGCTGCGTCGGACACCGGCGCCCAGTGCCACGGCCGAAGGAGGTGCGCTCGGACGGCCGTCCGACTCGCGAGGCGCTTGGCAGCATCCGTGCACGACGGTGCAGGCCTGGCCGGTGGCAGCGCCTGCACAGCTCGACCTCTCACCTCACTGCGCGCTGCCCGGTAAGGCGCACGCGTCTCTGGGGGGCATCCCGACTCATGCTGCGGGCGCTGTCCCCCCGGGGAGGGGGCATATGCGGATCGGCTCTCTGCGATCATACTTCTTGCAGCACCTCTCGGTTGAGGAATGGTGAGAGGAGGGAGCCGAGGTGCTGAGTCGACGAGGTCCTTCGCGTCCCCCGAAAGCCCACTGGATTCCTCACCCATGATACTGCCATTGACGTAGTCCTCTCAGGGGCAACGATAGGGGGGGATAGGCATAGGGGGGGACGCATCGACCCCCAATCGCCCATTGATCGCCGATAGGGGCCCGATAGTCCCCACCTGCCCAGGAAGGTGCGGACTCACTATCGGGGGCTTATCGCCGATCTATCGGCGATGTATCGCGGATTCCAGGTCGATGCATCCCCCCCCTATGCCAGTCCCCCCCCCCCTATCCTTACCCCTCATCTTCAGGCCCAGTAAGGCCACGCCAGATTTGACCCTAGGAGTCCCGTTGAGCTTCGACGATGTCCCATGGAAGGTTCGAGGGCACCGATGGAGTACAGACCTGAGCAAGCTGCCACACTCCCGGCTTGGACCATCGATAGATTGGCCCTGCCGCGGCAGAAATAATAATACGCATCCATTTGGCGAAAGTCTGGGACCGGGCCTTGCCCTGCCTTCCTTTCGTCCTGCTCTGCTAGCCGACCGAGGAAGGTGCTGACAAAGCAAAGCATGTCCCCGTGATATGCTACAGGCTGCGCACACAGTTGCCACTTGATGTGCGTGATGGCGTGCAGAACGTGGTGCGGCATGATGTGCCGGAGCCTACCGTCACGCCCACGCGCACCCACGAAATCGTACACGTGCTTCCATGGAGGCACTCGATGCCCATGCACACCCGCCTGAGCGATCCTGAGGCCGCTCGCCCGAAGTTGCAGCGTGCGTAAGGCGCGCGAGTATGTCGTCCCCGCGGGCTGATACATAGTCAGAGCACCTCCCGCGGTCGAATACATATACTCGATTCCATGTGCTCGCCGGACACAGCTTTGTGGAACTTGGATATTGAAGAGGGAGACAGCATTTCAGTTTTAGCGCCGGAATGGAGAGCCTCACATCGACGGTCAAGTCGACCACGCTGCGTGCTGGCGTCCCCGAATCCATTGGCAGCATCCTCTCGCATGATATTAGCCCATGGTTTCGGAGGTGATCCCCTTTCCACTTCAACCTGAATATCTCCATCGGCGTCCTCGACATCGTCACAAGGGAAAACGTCTGGCTTGTGGGCAAAAACCGATGGCCCGTCGAATCGCCTCACCTGCTGCACTCTTGGCCGAGCTCCCGCTGTGACTTGAATGGGACAGTGATTCCTCGACGGAGAACCTGCAACAACTATGGCATTGTGATGACCGGGGCCAGAGAATCGGAGGCGATCAATCCTCGATGTTCGTCTCCCCACCTGCCTTGGGATCACAACAAGTCCCGTCAGGCGTCGGAGAACGATGACAGATGAAGGCGGAGTGGAAGAGGAGGGTGGGAAGAGGGAGGGGTGACGGGAGGGGGGGAGGGGAGGAAGAGGAGGAGTAAAGAAGGAGGAAGGTGAAGGGAGGGAGACCGGGCGCACAGTCTTAGGATCCCTCTCCCTCCCCCCCCCATTGGAGTCCGCTCCCTCCTTTATCCTCCCCTGCCCAGGATGACTTCGGCCTTCATTTATCCTCCACTGCTCAGGATCCCTCATTTGTCCTCCCTCATTTATCCTCATTTATCCTTCGGCCTTCAGATGGGCCCAGGTTGGTTCCGCGGTGCCTTCGCGCGATGCACGTGCACCCAGATCTCCGGCGGACTGATGTTTGCGTCAACTCGCGAGTCCTGGGGTCAAGTCGGGCCTGTCCTTCTACAGGAGGAATACTCACAAATGCTCAAAAAAGTTGTCTGTATCATTTTTGACAATGTTTGAGTTTTTTGACTATTGGGCTGGCCTCTGGCCAGTGCCGCCGATCCGGGGGGGGTGAGTGCGAGATGATGATGATGATGATGATGATGATGATGATGATGATGATGATGATGATGATGATGATGATGATGATGATGATGACGAGGATGAGGATGAGGATGAGGATGAGGATGAGGATGAGGATGAGGATGAGGATGAGGATGAGGATGAGGATGATGAGGATGAGGATGATGAGGATGATGAGGATGATGTTTCGGCGATTCGGGGCCCTCTTGCATTGTCTAGGCGGCCTCTGGGGCCTCTCTTGGCTTCCTCTTGGGCTGTCTTGGGCGGTCGGGGCTCCGGAAGTGGAGTTTTCTATACCCCCCTGTCCCCGGGTACCGAAAAACGTCGGAAATGACGTCGGAAGTATCCCCGTGTACCGAAAAAAATCGGAAATGACGTCGGAAATAACGACCCCCCCCCCTGCAGAGCGAAGCTTGAGCGAGCTCAAGTCCACGCTCTCAGAAGCTCACACGCCGGATCGGCGGATTTTCATGTTTCTTCCAACATCTGCCTGTAGGAGGACATGCCCGACCTAATCCCAGGGGTCTCCACTCCCTTCCCAAGGCCAGGTTTTGGTCCCGGGGCCATTTCCCAAAGCCACCCGCGGGGGCGTGAAGATAATCGGGCTGCGCACGTCGCTGTCTGGGCCAGAGCCTTGGCATCGCTCGGACGTGTGCACTTTTCCTCCGGCGAGGACCATCGAGGAGCATCCTTGCTCATTAGGCGAAAAAAACCACGCACGAAACCGACAAAAAACACAGGGAATGGACGTCCGAGCGATGGCCAGGAGCGGGGGGGGGGACACGAGGGCGCGAAGGTGCTCGCGCCTCGCGGGGCACGATGCGCGGAGTGAGGCGACCCACCTACTCTTGGCACACGGGCGAGGGGCCCGAAGGCAGCCCCCAGACACCGCAGATGACGCAAAAGGACACCGCCTTGACTCGCCCGAGACCCAGACATTTTTGATCCGCGGGGCGAGAGCGAACCTCTTCCGCTAAAAGCTAGGCGGGCTACGCACAGCTTTAATTAGGGAGACAGGGCGCAGGAAGGCGGGGCCTCAGGCGGCCGGAGCGGGCGGGGCCCGGGGAACAGGCGGTGCCGAAGTTCCGAGACCCAGACATGCGACGTCCTGATTTTCTCCATGCGCGGTCCCCGGAAGCCCCGACCGATTCCCTGGGACCAGTTCCTCCTCCCGCGTCTTTTGTTGACGGCCCCGGGGCCCGGCGAGGGCCTCCAGAGCGCGAGCACGACGCCGGAGGTTTGTGGCTCGCTCGGCGCTCCGGGCAGGACGTCCTGCGCCGGAGGTCCCTCCACCTGAGCATCGCGCCGGGCGCGCCCCGCAGGGAGACCCAGGCGAGGCCCGGGGACATGGGGGGGGGGGCACTGCGCCGCCGTCTCTCCTCTCTCTGGGAGGAGGGGGAGGAGGAGGAGGAGGAGGAGGAGGAGGAGGAGGAGGAGGAGGAGGAGGAGGAGGAGGAGGAGGAGGAGGAGGAGGAGGAGGAGGAGGGGGAGGAGGCAGGAGGAGGGAGGAGGAGCAGCAGCCAGGCGGAGGGGGGGCGGAAGAAGAGGTGGTGGAGGAGGAAGGAGGTGAGAGCGGCGGGGGGGGAGAACCGTTTCCCATTCCTCTCCCTCTTCCCACTACTCGTCCTCCTCCGCCCCGCCGCTCCGGCACCCTCGACCGCCTCCCCTACATACTCTTGCACTCTTCTTCATCATCGAAAGCGCCTTTGACGAGTTACCGCCGCCACCCGCCTCTTGGTAACGCCTGCGTCGTGAAATCTCAAGCGAAAGTGCGGCCACGCTCGTGAACTACGCGTTCCCCCAGCTGTTGAGGAAGCCACCTGGGGGAACACCGGGGAGGAGCCCTCTGGAGCCGTCTTGTAGCTCGTTTTCAAACCTTCCTGAGCCTTCTTGGGGGAATCCCGGGGCTATCTTGGGCCCTTCTGGGGCTCGTTGGCTGGGGCCGCCTGAGGGCACTCTTGGGCCGTCTGGCGCAATCTGAGGCCGTCTTGGGAGATCGGAGCCGTTTTGGAGTTCATTTTGGGCCCTCCAGGGCCGTCTTGGCATTGTGTTGAGGGCGTATTCGGCCGTTTGAGGGCCCGCTTTGGAACCTTTTCGGCCGTCTTGGGATGATATTGGGGCCTCGTGGGCCGTCCTGGACGCCCCACCAAGACGGGGAGGATACAAAATCATTAGAGAAACGTTTACCAGCGTGCAATCACAAACAGTGCATTATTGCAGTCCGGATGTACTATATGTGGTGCAATCTAGGAGGTGCAAATAATTTCTGTTCGCAGTGAGTTGTCCACTCCACTGCTCGCGCAAACATCCCACCCACCCACCCACCCGCAACTTGGTTTGCAAAATCTCTTAAGACCGTGACGGTGGGTACCAAATGGCATTTGGCAACGACAGCGACGCCGACGACGACAGCGACAACGACGACGACGACAACGCCGACAACGAGTACGACGACACCGACGACGTCTCCAACGACTTCGACGACGCCGACAACGACGACGACGACGACGACGACGACGACGACGACGACACCGACGACGACGACGACGACGCCGACGCCGACGACGACGACGACCGACGATGACAACGACGACGACGATGACGACGCCGACGACGACGACAACGACGACACCGACGACCACGACGACGACGTCAACGACGCCGACGACGACGACGACGACGACAACGGCGACGACGACGACGCCGACGTCGACGACGAGGACGACGACGCCGACGCCGACGATGACGACGAAGACGACGACGACGTCGCCAACGAAGACGACGACGAGGGAGGAGGGAGGACGACGACGGCGACAACGACGACAACGACGACAACGACGAGGGAGGAGGGAGGACGGCGACGACGCGAACGACGAAGAAGGAGGAAGGACGGCGACGCCGACGACGACAACGACGAGGGAGGAGAGAAAACGACGACGACGACAACGACGACGACGACGACGACGACGACGACGACGGCGACGAAATAGAATGGACGACGACGAGACGCCGACGACGGACTACGACGACGACGACGACGAGGGAGGAGGAGGGAGGACGACCACGGCGACAACGACGACGGAAACGACCACGACGCCAAAGAAGACGACGACGAACACGAGGAAAGACAGAGGACGACGTAGGCGACGACGACGACGACGACACGGGAGGAGGGAGGACGGCGACGACGACGACGCCGCAAGAGCGCGCGCGCACGCTTTTGTTGAACATCCGTGTTGCGAAACCTTGTGTTTTTGTAGGTTTTTTGGACGCACGATTTTGAAATCCTTCCGAAACCGATGGGTTTTGAAGGATTTCGGCATACGCGCGCGACGACGCGCGCGTCTGCACTTCGTCCCATTTGTTGCACAGGATTCTCGCAACGGCACACGCGCAAGGGCGTTCGACAGATTTCGACATGCGCGCGCGACGTCCGTTTGGTAGCATGTTGTGAAAATATTGAAAAACCTATGGTTTTTCTTGAGATTTCGCAAGAGCTCGCGCGTAAGCTTTTTTAGCAGATCCGTGTTGCGAAACCATGTGTTTTTGCATGTTTTTTGCAGACTCGATTGCGAAATCCTTCCGGCACCAAAGGTTTTTGAAGGATTTCGGCATGCGCGCGACGACGCGCGCGTGTGCGCTTCGTCCCATGTTTCGCAAGGGATTCGCGAAAAAGTGCTATGTTAGAACCAAACATGTCACCGCATAGTGTTTTTTCCACGGGAACCGCAGGGAGGGGGAACCCGGTTTGGCTGGGATGGTCTGATTTCATATTTAGGATGGACGAGTGTGCAGAATATATATATATATATATATATATGGGAAATCATACTATCCCAGGGGGAACCGATAAGTCCCGGGGGAGGGAGGGGGGTTGAATCTATTAATCTTTTAGAAAGGAGAATCAATGCTAATGCAAGCAGTGTGGTGCAACCCATGTGGTGCAGTCCATGTGGCACAATGTACGTGATGCAAGCTGCGTTGTGCAAGCTGTGTGTGGGTCCGCCCCTGTGGTGCAACCCGTGTAGCGCAGGCCATGTGGCGCACTGCTCGTGGCCCAGGCCATGGGCTGCAGGCCCTGTGGCTCAAGCCGAGAGGCGCAAGCCGTGCGCTGCAGGCTGTGCGCTGCAGGCTGTGCAGTGCGAGCTGCGTGTTGCGCCCAGCGCACGGGGGCCGCCCGCCGGGCGCACGAGGCCGAACCTCGGCGGACCCACCCAGCGCACGGGCGGCCCACCAGGCTCGCACGAGGGGCCACAGGCCGGGCACCAGGCCAGACCCCAGCCGACCCACCCAGCGCACGGGGCGCCCACGAGGCTCCCACGAGCAGCCACCGCTTGGGCGACCAGGCGGAACCCTGGCGGACTCATCCAGTGATTGGTCGAGGCGAGCAAGAGCCGCCAAGTGCAGGCGATTGTTGTAGAACTGCGGACAGTCAAGTGTTTTTGTTTGCCTCTCGACTCCCATTTGGAGGACCTCGTGGGGCATGTTGAGGGACAGGCCACCTTGAGGCCATCTTCGGTCGTCGCGGAACACATCGGACCCTCTTGGAGGCACCGTAAGCCTTCCTGGAGGCCACCGGGGCCATCTGAGGCCGACTTGATGGCGACAAGGGCCCTCCTGGACCCCCTCGTGGAGTCACCTCGACTGGGAAAGCCCGCGGGATGTGCCTGTTCTGGTCCTTTCCGGTTGTTGGCGGCGCCTGCGGCGAGCCGCCGCCGCCCCTGCGGTCCAACGTCGGGCCAAAGCTTGGCCAGGCGATTGGACTGTGTGTTCCCACAGCCGTCGTAGAAATCCTCGGATGGTGATGATGATGATGATGATGATGATGATGATGATGATGATGATGATGTTGATGATAGTGATGATAGTGATGATGCTGATACGGATGCTGATGCCGATGCCGATGAAGATGATGATGGCGATGATGCAGATAATGATGATGACGATGATGATGATGATGATGGTGGTGATGACGATGCTGATGCTGATGATGATGATGCTGATGATGATGACGATGATGATGATGACGGTGATTATGATGCTGACGATGATGATGATGATGATGATGCTGATGACGATGATGTTGATGATGATGCTGATGATGATACTGACGATGATGATGATGATGATGATGATGATGATGATGATGATGCTGATGCTGATGCTGATGCTGATGCTGATGCTGATGCTGCTGATGATGGTGATGATGATGGTGATGGTGATGGTGATGATGGTGATGATAGTGGTGGTGATGATGACGATGATGATGCTGACGATGATGATGATGCTGATGATGTTGTTGATGATGATGATGATGATGATGATGATGATGTGATGATGGTGTTGAGTGATGATGATGATGATGATGATGATGATGATGATGATGATGATGATGATGCTGATGCTGATGCTGATGCTGATGCTGCTGCTGATGATGATGATGATGATGATGATGATGATGATGATGATGATGCTGATGCTGATGCTGATGCTGAGGAGGAGGAGGAGGAGGAGGAGGAAGAAGAGGAGGAAGAGTAGGAAGATGAGGCCTCTTGGAGACGTCTTGGGGCCATCTCGGGGCCTCCTTGGTGCGTTTGGGGGCCTCCGGGGGTCCTCTTGTGGGCCCCTCTGACGGGCCTCACGTGGTCCTCCTGCGGCCTCTTGGGGGCTTCGGGGGGCCTCTGCAGGGTCTCTTGGCCTTCGGAGGCCGGTTTCGAGAGCCTCATTGGGCTGTCTCGGGGCCCTCCTGGGGCGCTTCAGGGCCGTCGCAGAAGCTGGTGTGGGCATCGTAGGCGAGAGAGCGGAAATCCTGCAAACGTTTTTGGGAAACGCAGTAAATCTGGATCGTGTGGGTCTTCCTGGAGGTCTCTTGGGATCCCCTTGAGCCTTGTCGGGGGTCTCGTGGGACCAGCTGGGGCAGTCTGGGAGGCCAGCTGGGGCAGTCCCAGAAGCCCGGTTTGGAGCCATCTTGGGCGGGAAAGCCGACGAACAATAGTTATTCTGATGGTTCTTGCGAGGCAGTTTGGAATCCGCCGAATGACCGACGAGTGCTGAGCCTCGACGCGCCAAGAACGCCTCCGCAGACCACGGGAGCGGCGGAGCGAGGACGCCAGCGGCGAATCACCGCCGCCCCGTGCCTCCTGGAAGCGCCAGCGTGGTCAAACGTTGGGCCCAAGCTTGCCCAAGCTGTTGGGCTGTGTGCTCCCACATCCGTTGTGGAAACCCTCTGGGAGGACGCTTGAGGAAGGGGAAGGAGTAGGAGGAACGGAGGAATGGAGGAATGGAGGGAGAGAACGAGGGAGGGAGGGAGGAGGAGGAGGAGGAGGAGGAGGAGGAGGAGGACGAGCAGGACGACGAGGAGGGAGAAGGACGGAACGACGAGGAGGAGGAGGAGGAGGAGGAGGACGACGAGGAGGACGAGGAGGCCGAAGACGACGATGAAGAGACAAGGACAACGAGGGAGAGGAAAAGGACAAGGAGGAGAAGTAGGACGTGGGCAAGCAGGAGGAGGAGCACCTCTCTCCTCCTGTCTCCTTCCTTCCCTCCCTTTCCCTCCCCATCGATCGTCCTTCTCATCCTGCTCCTGCTCCTGCTCCTCCTCCTCCTCCTCCTCCTCCTCCTCCTCCTCCTCCTCCTCCTCCTCCTCCTCCTCCTCCCCCTCCTCCTGCTCCTCCTCCTCCTGCTTCTCCTCCTCGTCCTCCTCCTCCTCTTCCTCCTCCTCCTTCTCCTCCTCCCCTACTCCTTCTGCTCTCTCCTCCTCGCGACTCCTTCTGCCCCTCTCCCGACGACGACGGCGACGGCGACGGCGTCTCGGCCCCGCGAGGTTTACCCGTGGCTCGACGGGGCGCTGTCGTTGCTCGCGGCCTGCTACAGGGCCAGGACGAGCGCTGGCCGTGCCTGCTCCAAGGAGCGGAGGGACGGAGGACTCCTCCTCCCCCTCCCCCTCCTCCTCCTCCTCCTCCTCCTCCTCCTCCTCCTCCTCCTCCTCCTCCGAGGGACGGAGGACGACGGCAGGGAGGAGGACGAAGGACGGAGCGGCGTGCCCGCTCAAGCGAGCGGGGCACGGAGGAGGAGCGCAGAGGACGGAGGCCGGGGGGCGGATCGGATCGGTGCTGTCTGGTCGTGCCGTGGCCGCCGCGGCCGGCCTCCTGCCCTGGGCCGTCCGATGCCTTCGGCCCGAACGCTGCCTCCTCCTCCTCCTCCTCCTCCTCCTCCTCCTCCTCCTCCTCCTCCTCCTCCTTCTCCCCCCTCCTCCTCTTCCGCCGGGTTCCCGCCAGTACCGGGTTGGGTGTGGATGGAGGCGCAGACACATGCGGAGTTGTCTGTCCCCGTGCCCGGTGAGCCGCCGCAGCGTGTGGGCGCGCGTGGGGTTGTCGAAGACGTTCACGGCGCTGTGCTACATGTAGCGGGAGGTTTGGGAGTTGGAGCTTTCATGGTAGTTTGAACCCAGGTCGTGGTGTGCGTCGGTCGCGTTGGAGGAGTTGTTGTCACCTTGCCCGCTGCTGGCCGCCTGGTAGCAGGTGGACTCCTTGATATTGGCGGAGATGTCTTCAGGGAGCTTCCAGGCTTGGCAGGGTAGGTCTCGGTCTCCTTGGACTGCTCGATCTGAACGTGCAACTGGACCACCTCCTTTGGCAGGCCGTTCAGTTCCTCTGCCAGATTGGACCCCTCGATGCAGGCGGAGATGTTCTCGAGGAACTTATCCTTGGAGATCTCGTTGGTGCATTTCGTGGTGTTCTGGGCCAAGTTGATCGCAGTTGCTTCGAACTGCTGGATTTGGGCGCGCAGCTGGGCGACATGCTTGGAAAAGCCGCACAACTCGTCACCCTGGTTGTCCGAGGGCGTGAAAAAGCCCTGTGTGGTCAGGGCGTCTGTGTTATCATCAATCTGCTCCTCGATGCAGGGCCCGCTGAAGATCGCATCGCTGGGGTGCTGGATGTCAGAGGTGCTGGTGTCGGCGGTGACGCTGGAGCTAGAGGCGTTCGGCGGCGCTCGACCATGGAGCTGCCGCTGACTTGCGTTGTCAGCCATCGCCTTTGCGCTTGGCCCTGGTTGCCCACTCATGCAGGGCAGACGCAGCTCCCAGCTGGCCAGCGCTCTCTCCCGCGTGATTGGCTCGACGGCGCCGCAGCGCTCGTGGTGTTCGTC
>CAUYUJ010003928.1:45000-50000 GCA_963575745.1 Prorocentrum cordatum
TTCCGCCACACCTCATCCTCCTCGTCCTCCTCATCATTATCAGCAGCATCATCAGCATCATCATCACCACCATCAGCATCACCATCATCATAATCCTCTGCATCATCAGCAGCATCATCATCATCGTCATCATCCGCATCAGCATCAGCATCATCCCATCCTCGTATTCCTCCGCATCCTCATCATCATCGTAGTCGTCAGTATCATCATCCTCATAAACATCGTCACCATCAGCATCATCAACATCATCATCATGGTCATCATCAGCGTCGTCATCATCATCATCAGCATCATCATCATGATCATCAACATATTCATCATCATCATCATCATCATCATCATCATCATCATCATCATCATCAGTACCATCCTTATCACCAGCAGCATCATCAGCAGCAACAGCATAATCAGCAGTATCAGCATCAGCATCATCATCAGCAGCAGCATCAGCATCAGTATCGACATCATCAGCAGCATCAACACAATCATAAGCATCATCGTCATCTGCATCATCGTCGTCATCATCGGCATCATCAGTATCGGCAACACCAGCATCATCAGCATCATCACCAACAGCATCAACATCATCATCCTCATCATCACCATCAGCACCATCATCATTAGCATAAGCATCGTTATCATCATTCAAATCATCGTCAGCATCATCACCATCAGCACCATCATCATTAGCATAAGCATCATCATGATCAGTCAAATCATCATCACCACCATCACCATCAGCATCATTGACATCATCAGCAGCCTCAGCATCAGCATCATCATTATCATCGTGTTGATAATCAATATCACCACCAGCATCATCATCATACTGAGCAGCATCATCATCCGCATCATCATGATAATCCGCATCACCATCATCAGCATCATCATCAGCATCATCATCGGCGTCATGTTCCTCATCATCATCCTCATCATCATCCTCATCATCATCATCATCGTCACCATCAGCATCGCCATCATCACCAGCATCAGCATCAACATCAGCATCATCACCACCACCATCACCATCACCATCATCATCACCATCACCATCACCATCACCATCCGTCCTCCGTTCTCCGTCCTCCGTCTTCCGTCCTCCTCCTCCTCCGTCTCCTCCTCCTCTTCTCCCTCCTCCTCCTCCTTCTCCGGCCTCCGCTCTCCGTTATCCGTCCTCGATCCTCCTTATCCTCTTCCTCCTTCTCCTCCTCCTCCTCCCTCTCCTCCTGCTCCTCCTTCTCCTCCTCCTCCCTCTCCTCCTCTTCCGCCCTCCTCTGTCCTCCTCCATCCTCATCCGTCCTCATCCGTCCTCCTCCGTCCTCCTTCGCCCTCCCTCGTTCTCCTCCTCCTCCTCCTCCTCATCATCATCATCATCATCATCATCCTCATCCTCATCCTCATCTTCATCCTCATCCTCCTCCTCCTCCTCCTCCTCCTCCCCCTGCTGTCCGTGACCTCAGTCCTCTCCGTCCTCCGTCCTCCGTCCTCCTCCTCCTCCTCCTCCTCCTCCTCCTCCTCCTCCTCCTCCCCAGCTGCGCCGAAGTCTGGGGAACGGCGCGACGCCACAGTTCCACAGACAGTGCGCTCGCACACAACATCGCGAGCGAGATCGCTGAACTAGTCGGCAGCATCTCCATGTCAGTATTACTAGACATGCTGAAATGCGTTGACATGGTTCGCACAAAGTGCCCGCTTAGGGAAGCTGAGGCGTTTCATGATCCCATGTGCTTGGCCTGGATGCTAGTAGACCTGCACAGGCAACCACGCAGGCTGCGTGCCTTTGGGAGTATGTTCTTGCAGGTTTGTTCTCATCAAGGCAGTCTCGCAGGATGCAATCACGCAACACGCATGCTGTTTCTGTTAACGCTGCGAGCCTTAGAGAGGATTGGATGCATCGCTCCATGCACCTTGCATACATCCGCGAGCGCTCGTGGACGACGGTTCGCCGCAATTCAGCAACTCGGGTGATGCCGACATCCCGCTGCTTGAGCGGGCTGCGCGTCTCTTCACAGCTGACATGCTTCAATTTGGGCTGTGGACCCAAGCCAAGAAGCCTAGACTGGTCGCTGGCACGCAGGTCAGTCGAAGGCTCGCCGCCAGAGTGGCTGGGCGCCTTGCCGTGCCCGTCGGGCTCTGGATGAGGAGCCCAGGGTATGAGCTGGCAGCGGGACTGGCGAAGAGGGTGCAGCAGAGGAAGCGGATTGCAAGGCTGCAGCAGCGTCGCGGGAAGTGCGTGGTCTTCAAGAGCGCAGCCAGGAGGGCGAGCAGCCAAGCTTTGGCGCACTGCTGCCCTTCCTTCTGCCCGCCACGGTGGCGCTGCATCTGGGGTGGATGCCACCAGCCTGAAGCGTTCCCGTCAGTTCGATGCGACGCTGGCGGGACCCCCAAACAAATGGTGGCAAAAACCCCCTTTACGACCCCATCTACGACTGTTACCTCGCGGCCATAGTCAAGTAGTCTACCTTTATCTGGGATAGGAGAGTGCCACTGGGAAGAGCAACAAAAGCTTGACTCGGGCTTTGGGACGTCATGGAGCAGAACCCTACCCGGCAGCAAGCTCGTGGGCCTATGTCAGCATGCTGGCTTACCCTCATCCGTGTTAACTGAAGCATGGTTAACCTTTACACCTTCATAAACGACCAGAGGGTAACCTTCTCTCTCCTCACCACAGCCCCGTATGAGATTAGACTCGCGGCCATTGAAGGCATTCAGCGATGGCGACACAGTCGGCTCATGGGGCATAGGGGGGTTGTCCAGGATGCTTCTCAGTATGAAGTTTGGCACGGGGCTCTTCGCTGCGGGATAACTAAACTCAGGTGCCCAAGACAAAGAGGGGCTCCAGCAGGCATCGGCTAACGTTGTGCCGCTGCCGTCTCGCTCGCCAGCCTGAGCTACAACGTCCCTCCACATTGTCTAGTACGTCAAGATCCCAAGCTCACACGGACATAACTGGTTTGAGTGCCCACATTTTTTGGGAGAAGACGCAGATGAGCCCCCTGAGTCTGGCATCCTAGAAAAGCACCGTAGGGCCTTAAGTGACATCAGTCCCGACGCGTGTGCGCAGCCTCAGGTAGACAATTTGCATCACACCGATGGGAACCCTAGGCTTTCGGTCCCCCTGCAGGCTTCTAAGGATGCCCCTGAAGTCCCGCTTGTTGGAGATGCCTGCGGAGCTTGGGATCCTGAGTCGTTTCTTGATGACAGGTGCTTCCAGCGCTCAACCCCCGAGCTCGCCAGGGCCGGGTGGGGCGTCGTTCCGATGAACGACGCCTTGCTTCCCATCAGGGCCAAGTATGGAACTCTTCCAGGCCCCAACCAGACGATCGGGAGAGCAGAGCGCTGGGCCGTCCGTCAAGCATTACACGCGTGTGCCAGCCACCGTCGACTAACCTCTGATCACCAGGCTGTGGTCAGGAAAGGCAACACCTGGGACCCAGAGCAGGCGCTTAGCACGGCCAAGCACGCCGCCACCTGGAGGTCCATCTTCCAACTTCACGTCCCTGAGCCACCACATTTTGTCTGGTGTCCAGCCCACTTAAGTTTGGACGAGGTTGTGGAACGGAGGCTTTGTGTCAAAACGTGAGCTGTGAACCTCTGGGCCAGATTTTTCCCGCCAGGCTTGGTGCTGGGTCCCACTCCGTGTCCGAAGGCATTGCGAAATCTATCCAGGGCGAACTTCGGCATCACAGTAGCACGCTTCGATGTCTCGGATGGGCGGCCCAGCGGCTGCTTGCGAACTCCAGGTGAACGGTGATGGACCGTTCCTCGCCCCCTCGGCTGCTGACGGCTCCCGCTCCTCCTCCCATCACCGTCACCAGCCAGGAGACATGGCACTCCTCGCTGCGTGATGAACGGCGTTACCGTTGGCGTGGCGGACAGGCCAAGTACGCCACTTCCCTGAGAGCACTTCTTACACGCAGGGGCAGCAGGCGTTTTGCGAGCCCACTCGGCTCCGGCAGCACGCGTGCGACGCCTGGCTCCGCGGGCCCGAGGCTCGGCCGTTCGTGGCCGTTCGCTCCGAGGCGGTGGCGGCTGCCCTGGATCAAGGGCTCCCACGCGGGCGCGAAGTCATCGGCGCTTCGCGGTCCTCGTTCCTTCCCCCCCCCTCCTCCTTGTCCTCATGCTCTCCCTCTGGGGGGCGGCGCGAGAGCGCGAAGTTGTTCGCGCTTCGCGGAGCGCGCAGCGCGAAGTTCGGAGCCCTCAAGGAGCTCGCCGAGCAGGTGCTGGCCGAGCCGGCAGCAGACCAGAGCACCAGGAGGCCCCCCCACCGCCTGGGAGTGGGAACGACGGTGCTGCTGCGCAGAGCTCTGGGCCCCAGCCCTTCACCCAGCTGGGCCACGCCGTCCTTTGCTGCGGCAGTGTGTACCGCTGCCGTCGCTGTGGGGGGGGCACACGGCTCGCTCGGCACGCACGCGCAGGTTGGCCACGGTGTGCGTCGGCTTCTCTGTCGCGCCGCCGGCGTTGGCCCGTCAGCGCACGGCGATCAGGCGCCTTGCGCTGGGGGCGCAGCCGAAGAGCGGCCCCGCCCCGCGCCGTGCCGGAGAGCGAGCTTGCTGCGTCGGCCCCGCCCCTGGAGGGGGGCCAGGCGCTGGATCCTCGACGGGGCCACCCTCTGATCTTTAAATTTTCGTCTTGGGCCCCCGCCGCCGTCGGTCGTCGTCGTCGGCCGCCCCCCCCCCTGGCAACGCTCGGACGTGTGCATTTTTCCTTCGGCGAGGGCCATCGAGGAGCATCCTTGATCCTTTGGCGAAGAAGCCACGCACGAGACCGAACAAAAAACACATGGAATGCACGTCCGAGCGATGGCGAGCGGGCCCTCCCCCATGCCGCATTCCACCACTTCCCCGGCCAGCGGCGGGAGAAGTGTGACCTCGTGCGGCCCTTTGGCTGGGCGGGGTCCGGTCGCGCCGCGGCGGGCGCTGGCCTGCTGTCGCTGCCCTCTTCTCTGAAGGGGACCTCCCACTCCCGCGCACGCGGCTGTGGGGGGCGCTGAGGTCTGT
>CAUYUJ010003928.1:55000-74412 GCA_963575745.1 Prorocentrum cordatum
GGATCTCACGGCGGTGCGCACGCAGCGTACCAGAATAGATGTGGTTCCCACTGGTACTGACGATGCCGCGTGGCGTGCTTCGAGCACGCCACAGACGATCCACAGGTGATGGCATACAACGCCGCGCCGTACGCACAGGCACGGGGCCAACTGCCTAGCCTTCGTTGTCCTAGAGGCGTGCAGGGAGTCGAGTCCTGCGGGGCCCTGTGCGCGGGCTGCAATCCCCACGATGTGCCAGGCACCAGCGGGGCAGCTCGAGTCTTCCTCTGGGCGGGGGGCACTCGTAGGTCTTCCTCCCTCCTCCCTCCTCCCTCCTCCTCCCTCCTCCTCCTCCTCCTCCTCCTCCTCCTCCTCCCTCCTCCTCCCTTCTCCTCGCCCACACGTCCTTCGCGCTCGGGCTCTCAGCCTGCGAACGGTTTTCGATCTGGGGCTCTCTCCACTGGGCACTGGGCCTTCGGCGGAGGGGCTCGTGCTCTTGACCCGCGTGCTCATGGCCATGTCTCGACGGTCCACCCTCCCCTCCTCCCCCCTTGCGTTTGGCGGAGGCGAGCTGCCCGTGGCGCGGCGGGCGCGCCCGCCCGTCGGCAGCATGCTGCCGACCACACATCGGCGGCATGCTGACGAGCTGGCTGGGCGCGCATTGCGGTTCGCATCAGTTTTCATTGTGCGATGTGGTGGTGTGTGCGGGGGGGGAAGGGGCACACCGTACAGTGTGCGTCACAGTGTACATGTTGCATTGTTGTGCTGAGGGATTTGGGGGAGCGGCATGTCATTGGTCGACGGCCACCTGGATGGGGCCGGGGGCTCGTACAAAAAAGAACAAAGACAATGGGGAGGAGGGACAGTGAGGAGGTGGAGAGGAGAGCCAGTGAGGCGCAGGAGGAGGAGGAGGAGGAGGAGGAGGAGAAGGAGGAGGAGGAGGAGGAGGAGAACGTGGGAACGGGAAAGGAGAGGACGAGGAGGAGCATGGAGGACGAAGAAGCGGGGGGTGGCGGAGGAGCATGCAGAACGAATCGGGACGAGGACGACGAGGAGGACGAGGAAGTGGCTGGCGGGGGGGGCGGCATAGAGCGTGGAGGAGGAGGAAGGGGAGTGAGCAGCGATGAGCACGGAGCCGGGGGGCAGGAGGCGCAGCAGGAGGGTGGCGGGAAGCAGAGGGAGCACAGCCAGGAGGAGGGCGGCGGGGAGGAGGAGGGCGGAGAAGAGGCTTCGAGGAGGAGGAGGAGGAGGAGGAGGAGGGGAAGAAAAAAGCTAGGGCCTGGGGCGAGGGCGAGGAGGAGCAGGGAGAGGGGCGAGGAGGATGGAGGTCCGCAGCCGTCTTGCGCCGAGCAGCGGAGGGGGGGGAGGCATGCGCCGCCTGGCCTCGCTTCCCCGCGGCGCCGCGCGCCACCCGCCGCTCGTGGTCGGGGCCACGCTGGGCCCCTGAAGGTCCCGCCACGCCGCGGGACAAAGAGGAGGCTCGAGGCTCGAGGTTCGAGGGGGGGCAAGAGGGGAGGAGGAGGAGGAGGAGGAGGAGGAGGAGGAGGAGGAGGAGCAGGAGCAGGAGCAGGAGCAGGAGGAGGAGGAGGAGGAGGAGGAGCAGGAGGAGCAGGAGGGGGAGCAGGAGGAGGACGGGGGAAGCAGGAGGAGGACGGAGGACAAAGGCCGCCAGCTTCAAGGCTTGAAGGCTTCAAGGAGGAGGAGGAGGAGGAGGAGGAGGAGGAGGAGGAGGAGGAGGGGAGAGAGGGAGAAGGAGAATAATAATGCAAAACAAAGCGCTTCGGGGATGGGTTCCAAACTGCAGCAGCGGCGACTACAGCTAGATGAAACTCTGCATCCCTGCGGGAGGATATATTGATGATGATGGCGACGATGATTATGATGCTGATGATGATGATGATGATGATGATGATGAGGAGGATGATGATGATGATGATGATGATGATGAGGATGATGAGGATGATGAGGATGATGAGGATGAGGATGAGGATGAGGATGAGGATGAGGATGATGATGATGATGAGGAGGAGGAGGAGGCGGAGGATGATGATGAGAATGATGCTGCTGATGATGATGATGATGATGATGATGCTGATGCTGATGCTCATGATGCTGATGATGCTAATGATGATGACGACGACGACGACGATGATGATGATGATGATGATGATGATGATGATGATGATGATGGTGGTGGTGAGGAGGAGGATGAGGAGGAGGATGAGGGTCAAGGCTCGAGCATGACGAGTCGAAGTTGTTTGAAATTCTAGACGCTTCGCGTAACCCCACCCCTTGCGCCGTCGTTGCCAATTATCTCGCCCTGTGCCCCAGCCGAGACCGTCCCGCTTCCTGGATCTGTCTTTGTGAGCCGCCAATCAAAAAAAGTAACCCCACCCCTGCCGCTTCGCTCTAGGCTCGTGCGTAGCCAATTTGGCAGGCCCGTGGCCCGGACCTCTCCTTCGGCGACAGTGTTTCCGCGTTCGCCCGCGACCAAAAAAGTAACCCCACCCCTGGTGCCCCAGCTCAGCTTCAGCCAGCTGCCCACCCGGCGGTAGGTTCTGATCGCGCGCTCGGTATCGCGCTTTGCTTGCTTGTCGCTGTATAATTAGGCTCGCGCGTAGCCCGCCCGACCTCTTCGGACGCCGCCTGCGCTTCCGCTTGCGGCCGCGACCAAAGAAAAGTAACCCCACCAGCCTTAGTGTCCTCTTCCACGCTTGCCAGCTGTTGTTTAGGCACTCGCCCTGCACGTAGGCCTGGCTTCATTTGACTGTCGACGCCGCGCGGCTGTCCGCTAGCGGTCGGTAAACAGAAGAAAAGTAACCCCACCAGCCCATCCAGAAACGATGCCCAGAGGGGTTGCCTCGATCAGGGAAGTGGGCAACACACAGAGGAAGGGTCCCCCAGTGGAGGCCTCTTGGAGCGTCTTGGGGGCCTCTTGGCGGTCCCGGGCGCCTCTTAGAGCGTCTTTGGTGCCTCGGAGAGTTTCTTGGGGCCTCTTGGGGGTCTGTTGGGAGCCTCTTGGGGACCTCTTGGGCGCCTGCTGGGGCCTCCAGGGCGCTCTTGGGCGCTCTTGGAGCCGTCTTGGGGCTCTCTCGAGCCGCTCTCGGAGCCCTCTTGGGCCATCTTGGAGCCATCTTGAGGCCTCGGATGGCCATCGGAAGCACAAAGGCGAAAAAGCCAACAACAACAAAAATAGTCCTGAGGTGTTGGAAGGATTTGGGACTCTTCGGGGTCTTTTCGGGGAGCTCTATGGCCACTTGGAGACGTATTGGAGCGATAAAGGGGCCTCTTGGAGCATTGTGGGAACCATCTTGAGGCATCTTGGGATATCTTGAGCTATCTTGGAGGTCATATTGGGCTCTCCCAGACGCTCTTGGAATCATCTTCATCAGCGCCCCCCACCCGGGAGGCCAAAATGTGGCCAACATCTTTGTAAAATCATTGGTTTCAGCATTCTCGCCGAGGCCTCTTGGAGCGTTTTGGGTGCCTCTAGGGGGCCTCTGGGGGCCTCTTGGGGGTATCTTGGGAGCTTTTCGGGGGCATCCTGGGGGCCTCTTGGGGGCATCTCGGGGCCTGGGGATGAGCCTGCTCCAGCCTGCCTTTTGACCTGGCCGTGGAGGGCGGGAGCCTGCTTCAGACTGCCTCCCAAACATGGCCGCGCGTGTCTCTCGATTTGGCTCCCGGGGGGGGGGTAGCATTATTACCAGTTTCTGCCTTTAGAAATTGCGTTGTTGGCCGTGTATGTCTCTTGATCTGGCTCCCGGGGGGGGGGGCCTTCCTCCGCTTGTCTGGTGGTATGGCGATGTGTGGGGGGGATTTAGCAGCATTACCAGCTTCTGCCTCCAGAAATTGCGTTGTTGGGGCTGGCTTCCCCCGGGCTGCGTACTGGTTGTGTGCCTGGGCGGGAGGGGGGGGGTCTTCAGCACGCCTCTTGATATAGCTTTGCGGGAGTGAGCCTTCCCCAGTCAGCTTACGGCTGTGCGGAGGTGGGCGTCCCCCAGTCTGCCGTTTGATATGGCCTTGTGGGGACGAGCTTCCCCCTGCATGCCTCTTGATATTGTTGAGAGGTGGTGAATCGTCCCCCGCCGCCTCTTTCACCGAGCGCGTTCCGCTACTCGCAAAGTGCCGATTCGCAAACGTCCGAAAAACACGTGTCTGCTTCGATGTAGTTTCTCGTAGATAGCGCCCAGCGGATCCAGGCCACTTGCGCGTAGCCACTTCGCGAGTCGTAGAACGCGCTCGCCTACTCTTGCTGCGGTTGTTTGGGGCCGAGTTTTCCCCAACCAGCTTCTTGAAATGGGCGTTTACAGTGAGCGGCTTGAACAAGGAACACTTACTTTTCAAAAGGGGCTCGGTCGTTCCTTAGATATCACATGCGTTATGTACAGTCCCTTATGTGTTATTTGTTATGTGTCGTTCCTTATACGTTATTCCTTGGGATAAAAAGGGGCTTCGTTCCTTATGTATCGTTCCTTAGGTCAACGCCTCGACTGTAGGGGGTGAACTTTCCCATGCATGCCTCTTGATGCGGCTCCGTCGGGATGAACCTGCCCCACAGTCTGCCCCTCGATATGCGTGTGCGGGGCGAGTTGCCCCCAGTCTGCCTCTTGCTGTGGCCGTGTGGAGGGGCCGTCCCCAGTGTGCCTCCTGATATGGTTGTTCGCGGGTGAGCATTCCCGAGTCTGTTTTGGGGGGGAGAGTTGTTCAGGGCAAGTTGTCCCCAGTAACATCCTGCACGGTGAAGGCATAGGAGGCGCCCTCACCCGTATCCATGGTGTGTTTGGCCGCGGCGAGTTCAATTCCAGAGCCATCGTGTTGTTGGTGCGTGTGTATGTGTGTGTGTGTTTGTGTTGCGAGGTTCGCGTTCATCATTATGGTGCTCCAGTTAGTGTATGCCCACGGCCGACCATGCTCTACATTGTGTTCGGAGATGCCAGTTGCACTAAGTAGGGACCTCTAGGATATAGCCGTGCGGCAAGGCAGGCGGCCCCGAATACTTTCCACACATGCCCAACCACGAGATACCTCCATCCTCAGTCCTCTCTAATCACTCCCTCCTCCCTCCTCTTCGTCCCTCCTGCTCCTCACTCCTTCTTCCCCTCCTCTTCATCCATCCTTCCCCCATCCAACTTTCGTGGCCGACGGTGCCCAGAGTGAACCAGCCACTGGCAAGGACTGGCATGCGAGGGGTCCGTCGGGTGTACGTTGTGAAACCTGTATCGGCGTGTGTGTGTGTGTGTGTGCATGCTTGGGCAGTGGGCTTCGGTGCCTGCCCAGGGGCGTGCACGAGCGGACGAGTATGGCAAGGCCCCTCGGGCGTGGCCAAAGACTCCCATCCCCTCTTCGAGGTCCCGCCACGACGTCGTTGCTCGCGGGATGGCGTCGGCGACGCCTGGCGGCGTCAAGTGGGAGGTGGCCAGCCCCGCTGACGGAAAGGCGAAGTCAGACCTCAAGGATCACAGGCAGGGAGGAAGGGAGGGAGGGAGGGAGGAAGGAAGGGAGGAAGGGAGGAAGGGAGGGATGGAGGAAGAGACGAAGAAGGAAGAGGAGAAGGAGGATGAAGAGGAGTCTCACCACCTCCTCCCTCCTCATCCGTCCTCCTGCTCCTCCTCATCCCCCTCCTTTCTCCTGCCACTCCTCCTCCTCCTCCTCCTCCACCGCCTCCTCCTCCTCCTCCACCTCCTCCTCTTCATCCTCATTTCCCATGCTCCTCCTCGCCATTCTGCCCAGGTGGTGTGAGCCTGGGCTGCGAACTCTAAAATGGCGCTGCTGCCGCGGATCGGGTCTGGCTCGCGGGCCGCGCGCGAACAGCTCCGAGCCGATGGCGGCTCGTTGCCAGCGGTAGCCCCGCCGAAGCTTTCGCCAGCTGGCGTGCGGCAATGCGGCGTCGGCGGGTGCGCCAAGAACTTGGCACCTTGGGGCTGGTGCAAGCGCCGCGCACCGTGGAGCGGACTCTCCACCGCGACGTTGGAGACGGGCTCGCGGGGGTCCCATTTGGCTTGCGCTTGGAGGTCAGCCTGCTCGCGCAGTCGAGGGACGTTGTGGTTACGGCGGTCGCACGTGGTTGCCACCCCTGCAGCCAAGCCACGCGCCGTACACGGCGGTCGTTGCAAGTAGGTGTATTGGACCCCCAGGTCCCAATATACTTTAGGCGCCCTCCTATTTCAATCCACGACCGTCGTCCCCCTTCCCTCCTCTTTCGGGGGGCGGGCGGAAGCCCAGTCTGCTTCCAACGCCTTCTACTGCGCGTTTCAACTAGCTTCTTCCGACCGGCGGGTACACATTGGAAGGGGCCTCTCAATATTTCGTCAGGCCTGCGCAGTGTCCATGAGAGCAAGGACGCAGCCGAGCACAGGAGGGCGTGCAGGCAGCTACGGAGCCCGGACACGCAGAAGCAAGGTGCGGGCGACGCTGCAAAGCCCTGGGAGAGCAGAGCATTGACAGCGCGAGCACACTGGTGCCTGAGTGTTTCTTAAGTGCTTCCTCAGTTCGATCGGCTGCGCCCCTTCCCAAATTGCACTCCCGCTACATCGCCGGCACTGTTCCCGGATTCCCGGTCCTTCCAAAATGGCGCCCCCGTTACAGCATCGGCCTCGCGTTCGCGGTCCTTCTCAATTGTCGTCCCAGATGTCGCGTTGACCTCAATCCGCGTTTTTGGGGCCAGCACAGTGGTCCCACTGTGCCGTTCCGCTGCAGCATTGGCCTCGTCTCCACCGCTGTCGCCACCGCTGCCGTCTTCGTCGTCGCCCTCGTCATCCCCTTCGTCCTCTTCGTCGCTATTTTCCGTTTCCTCCTCCTCCCCCTCCTGCCCCTTGCCTCATCATCATATTCGTCATTTTTCGCATCATTTGTTTCCCTCCTGCTCCTCTTTCCTCGTTGCTCCCCCTCCATGTTGTCCTCCTCGTCCTCCTCCTCCTCATCCTCCTTCTCCTCCTCCTCCTCCTCCTCCTCCTCCTCCTCCTCCTTCTCCTCCTCCTCCTCCTCCTCCCCCTCCCCGCCTCCCATCGTCTTCACTCCCTCATTTACAATTACTCAATACTCTCCCTTTTCCCCTGATGACGGTTTAAAGTATTAGCCCCCCCCCGCGTACTGTTTTTTTACACACTGGATTCCCCGGAGTTGGGTTTTCGCCTGCATTTTTTCCAAAATGCTGCTCTCGCTGAGGCGCTGGCCTCATTTTCGGGCCCCGCTCGTTCCGAATCGTGCTCCCGCTGCAGCGCTGGCCTCATTTCCGTGCTTCCGCTCGTTCCGAATCGTGCTCCCGCTGCAGCGCTGGCCTCATTTCCGCGCTTCCGCTCGTTCCGACTCGTGCTCCCGCTGCAGCGCTGGCGTCATTTCCCGTGCCATGCCACGGCATGCAATGCAATGCTAAGTCGATACTACGTTTTGCGGTGCTCTTCTACGCCATGCCATGCCGTGCTCTACAATGCATCGCGTACCCTTTCGGGATCATTGCCCTGCTCGACATCCGACTGTGCGAGTAGAGAGGGGATCTACGCCATGGTAAGGGATGGGAGGGAGGGGTAGGATGAAGGATGTCAGATATGACGCGAGCGCACCTAGCTTGATCTTACCCCTTCCCCTTCATCCTCCTCCTCACCGCCCCTGCCAATGCCAGCCCCTTCCCTCCCCCATACCTCCCCCTTTATAGCTCTGCGTCGAAGGCGCTCCGGGGCCTCGGCAGCGGTCTGCGTGTCGAGGCTTCCTTCCTGGTCCCCTTCTGGCTTCTGTGCTCTTCGCGCGGGGGACGACAGGTCAAGCACCGCAGATGCCATCTGGGCACGAACGTCAGATTCGAGGAGGAGGAGGAGGAGGAGGGAGGAGGAGGAGGGAGGAGGGAGGAGGGAGGAGGGAGGAGGGAGGAGGGAGGATGAAGACAAATGATTAGCGCAACGGGAAGGGGTGGGAGGGAGGGACAGGATGTCAGATGTGGCGCGAGCGCACCTAGCTTGCCTCCCCATCTCCCGCCGCCGTTCGTCTTGGCATCGCTCGGACGTGTGCATTTTTTCCCCGGGCGAGAACCATCGAGGATCATCCTGGACCATCGAGCGAAAGAAACACGCACGAAACCGACAAATGCACAGGAAATGGACGTCCGAGCGACGGCAAGTCGTTCTTCCCCAGATAGGACGGAGTCTACCAATCCTCGTGTCAGCTCGGGCGTCCCGCTTTTGTGCTCCCGCGCGTAGGAGGTCACGAGCCCGGCGAGCATGAACTCTGGCAAGCTTCAGGACGCCTTGTGGGGGATCACTTGAACAAGCAGAGGAGGAGGGGACCCGCAGTTTTTCGAAATTGTTTGGCCTCCACAGGCCCCTCTCAGGCCTCGAGACCGTCAGAAGACGGCCCAGGGTGAACAGCTGGTCCCCGGGGAAGCTCCAGGATCCAGCGCTCGTCCCAGTCATCGGGGGCGGCCACGAGGGGGGTGATGACTGGGAGGGGGTGGATATCATGGCGGGGGCTTGATATCTCCCCAGATTTAATGGCGCCTCTTCTTATTTCAACACGTCCCTGGCCCCCCCTTGAGCCGCGCACATGCCGCCGACCATGATTTCCCCCCCCCCCTCTCTTGGGCGCCCCCCAATTGGCCGGCCCTGACCAAGTCAGCCAGGACCCAGTCAGGACCCTTCCGTGAGGAAGACGGGTTGCATGCTGCCCGCCCTCCCCGCTCGTATCTGCCTTCGCTGCACCCATGCTGGAGGCGGGTGTCCTCAGCCAGGGCCCTGGGAGCGGGAAGAGGTGGCCACTTGTTAGGCCCAAGGCCTGTCGATTTAGGGGGGGGGGGGGGGGGCGCCTGCGCGCGCGGCGACGCGTCAAGGACCCCGCAACGCAACGCTCTCCCCTCGCCCTGCCGCGCGCTGCGTGTTCCCCAGGACGTCTACGAGGCGCGCGTGGACGAGCTCGAGAGGCCGCTGATGCTGGAGGCCCGCGGTGGACCTCACGCATCCGGGGCTTCGGACCCAGCAGACCCGGAAGGCCGAGCCCCGAAGCGTGGGCGGCGAGGGCAGTCTTCCAACAGGGGCCGCCTCCCGAGGTCTCGCGCGTTTTTCTGCAGGCCCATGCGCGAGAAGGGATACGAAGGAGCACTCACGAGCCCGAGAAATGGGGGGGCCTGTCAAACCGAAGGAGGGATCGGCCACAAGCAGCCCCCGGAATGGCCATATAGGGCTCTCTAGGAGCCATGTTGGGGTGATCTTGGGGTCCTCGTTGGAGCCTTTGGGGCCCTTTTCCCAGCCTGTGGGCCATGGTGGAATGGGGGTGCTGCATTTGCCAGAACAGTAGCATCCTTGGAAATGTATCGGGGGTTCTTTCATTGCTGACGCTTCGCGTATCCCCACCAGCCCATCTGGAAGCGCGTCCCAGGCGAATTGTCCTGACCGGGGAGGCGGCGGAGCAGGCAGCGGAATAGAGACGCGAGGCAGTCGTCAAGACGAACGAAGCTCGAGATCAGCCTGAGCAGGCCCAGGACTCAACCAGGAAGGCCTTCGCGGACCTGTCGCTTTGTGAGGACGAGTTTGGGGCTCCCCTGTGGGCGGTAGTGGGACAAGAGCCCTTTGGGGCTTCCTCGGCGCCCTCCGTAAGGCTGCACTGGGGCCATCTTGGAGGCCATCGGCCTGAGAAAAACGGCGGGTTCCAATGTGAACCTGTTCCCGCGGGCGCTGGCGGCGCTGCGGACTTCGAGGGTTTATCCGTGGAGGACGCGCAAGAAGTCTGGCAGCCCCTGGCGGCCTGCTCGAGGCAGTTCGCGGCGCGGTTCCTGCAGCCGCGCCAGCTTCAGGCGGCCTGGCCAGCTCTGCGGGCAGAGGCTTCGTCCAGCAGGGCTGTCGCGGTTAAGCCAGCGTTAGCTTCGCCCCTGCAGCCCCGGTTTCAGAGCCACTCACCTGGCCCAGACGGGCGCGGGCAAGCAGCGCTCACTCTCATTGCCCAGGCGCGACGCGAAGGACAAGCTCTCCCCCCGAAACTGCGCGATGAGGCAGTCAAAGATTTTGCCCGGCTGCCAGATAGCCCGCTCGGCTATGTCGGCCTGCTTCCCCGCGCTGCCGCCAGACGGGCGCGCTTTCAGGCGGCGGCGCAGACGCATTACGAGGAGCGCGCAACTTGGTTTGAGATCTGCAAGTGGAGGAGGAGTGCTTCGTCATATGCTGCTGCAGTTCAGCTTTGGGGCGAGGCTGCTGCACTGGCGGGCGCGCCGCCATGGCGAATTCAGCTGTGCGCCGCGCCCGCCCAAGTCACCGACTCGCGCTGAAGTGCCCAGTGGGAAGTGCCAAGCGGTTAGCGCCACCGCGGCCGCGTCGGTCGCGCCGCCCTCGCCGGCACTGCGCGCGCGAAGATGCGCGGGCTAGCGCTACCGCGGAGATCCAGCAGCCAACGCCAAGCACTTATCGCAGTCGCCGTCGCATGGGTTTTGCAAACCAAGTTGTGGGTGGGTGGACGGGATGCTTGCACGCAGTGATGTTGACCACTCACAGCTAGTTCTGGTGAGTTTCAGCACGCAGATGGCACGATTTTGTTCCACGCTGGCGGCGCGCGTTTTGTTCGCTGACAACAAAGAGTACGTTGCAGATTCTGCCGCGACATAGATTGCTGCCACTACGTCGACTGCGCCACAAAGACGGCGCACCACATAGAGTCTCCTTCCTAAAAAGGAGACACGATCTACCACCACCCCCCCGGACTCATCGACTCCCAGGGAACCGATGCAAAACGCATCGGGTTCTGACTCAATGTCCATCCTACTGGTGAGTTCATACTATCTCAGCCAGGCCGGTATCGGTACCCCCCGCCTTCCTCTGGAAAAAAGATTACGCGCGCACACTCGTTTATCAAAAACCACCAGTGTTCAAGAATCCCAAAGAATCCCTGGCAAAAAACGGGACGATGTGTACACGCGCGTGTCGTCGCGCGCGCATGCCGAAATCCTTCAGAAACCTTCGGTTCCGGAAGGAATTCGCAATCGAGCGTCCAAAAACATACAACAAACATGGTTTCGCAACGCGGATGTTCAACAAAAGCGTGCGCGTGCGCTCTGGCGAACTCTTAAGAAACCATGAGCTTTTCAACGTTCTCATAAAATGCTACCCACTGGCTTTGCGCGCGCGCGTGTCGAAATCGTTCGAACGCCGTTGCGCGCGTGCTGGGGTGGCACGCTCCGTGTCAAATAATACTATGCAAGCCACTCGCGCGCGTCTGCCGCGCGGGCATTTCGAATTCCTTCCAAAACCTTCATCACCGACGCGAAGACGCCGTCGTCGTCGCCGGCGTGATCAACACTGGCGCCGTCACTGGCTGCCCCGTCGTCGCTGTCAGCATCGTCGCCAGCATCGTTACTATCATCATCTTGTCTACCGTTGTCGACGTTGCCATGATACCGCGCCCGCCCAAGTCGCCGACTCGCACTGAAGTGCCCGCTTGGATGTGCCGAGCTGTCAGCGCCGCGCGCGCGAGCATGCGCGGGCTAGCGCGGCCGCAGAGATGCACCAGCCAACGCCCAGCACTCAGCGCAACCGCTCCCGCATGGGTTTTGCAAACCAAGTTGCGGGCGGGTGGGCGGGATGATTGAGCGAGCAGTGGAGTTGACAACTTCAAGTTCGGCAGGTGAATTCTCCTTTATAGATAAAAAATAGGCTCTACCACCCTCCCCCCCCAGACTTCTCGATCCCCCGGGAACCGATGCAAAAGGCATATGATCTTGACCCATCCTACCTGTGAGTTCATACTATCCCAGCCAGACCGGTACCGGCCCCCCCTCAGTTCCCTTTATTTTCCTTTTTTTCAAAACAGAATAGACTCTACCCCCCCCCGCGTTCGCCGCCCCCCTTTTCGGATATGTAAATCATATACGATTATGACAACATGTCCATCCTGAATATGAATTTACAATGTCCCGGGGGAACTGGTATCGGCACGCGGGGACATATTTGTTCTGACATAACACTTTTCCACGAATCCATTGCAAAAAACAGGACGAAGTGCACACGCGCGCGTCGTCGCGCGCGCATGCCGAAATCCTTCAAAAACCTTCGGTGCCGGAAGGATTTCGCAATCGAGTTCCCCCCCCCAAAAAAAAACATACAAAAGCACAGGGTTTCGCAACACTGATTGGCTAAAAAGCTTACGCGCGAGCTCTTGCTAAATCTTAAGAAAACCATAGGTTTTTCAAGATGCTCACAAAATGCTACCAAACGGGCTTCGCGCGCGCGCATGTCGAAATCTATCGAACGCCCTTGCGCGCGTGCCGTCGCGAGAATCCTCTGCAAAAAAACGGGACGAAGTGCAGACGCGCGCGTCGTCGCGCGCGTATGCCGAAATCCTTCAAAACCCATCGGTTTCGGAAGGATTTCAAAATCGCTTGTCCAAAAAACCTACAAAAACAAAGTTTTCGCAACACGGATTTTCAACAAAAGCGTGCGCGCGCGCTCTTGCGTCGTCGTCGTCGTCGTCGCCGTCATCCCTCCTCCCGCGTCGTCGTCGTCGTCGCCTACGTCGTCCTCTGTGTTTCCTCGTGTTCGTCGACGTCGTCCTCTTTGGCGTCGTGGTCGTTTCCGTCGTCGTTGTCGCCGTGGTCGTCCTTCCTCCTCCTCCCTCGTCGTCGTCGTCGTCCGTCGTCGGCGTCTCGTCGTCGTCCCTCCTATTTCGTCGCCGTCGTCGTCGTCGTCGTCGTCGCCGTTGTCGTCGTCGTCGTCTTCCCTCCTCCCTCGTGGTTGTCGTCGTCGGCGTCGCCGTCCTTCCTGCTTCTTCGTCGCTCGCGTCGTCGCCGTCCTCCCTCCTTCCTCGTCGTTGTCGTCGTTGTCGTCGTTGTCGCCGTCGTCGTTCTCCCTCCTCCCTCGTCGTCGTCTTCGTTGGCGACGTCGTCGTCGTCGTCTTCGTCGTCGTCGTCGGCGTCGGCGTCGTCTTCGTCGTCGTCGACGGCGGCGTCGTCGTCGTCGCCGCCGTCGTCGTCGTCGTCGTCGTCGGTGTCGTCGTAGTCGTCGTCGTTGTCATCGTCGTCGTCGGCGTCGGCGTCGTCGTCATCAGTGTCGTCGTCGTCTTCGTTGCCGGCGTTGTCGAAGTCGTTGGAGACGTCGTCAGTGTCGTCGTAGTCGTTGTCGGCGGCGTCGTCGTCGTCGAAATCGCTCTCGTTGTCGGCGTCGCTGTCCTTGCCAAGTGCCATGTGGTACCCACCGTCACGGTCTTAAGAGATTTTGCAAGCCAAGTTGCGGGTGGGTGGGTGGGACGGTTGCAAGAGCGCGGGATGTGTCAACTCGTTCGTAATCAATCACAAATCATAAGTTTGCAAGAACCCCTTGCAAAGCATGGGACGAAGTGTACACGCGCGTACCGTCGCGCGCGCATGCCGAAATCCTTCAAAACCTTCGGTGTCGGAAGGCTGTCAAAATCGAGTGCTCAAAAATATTAAAACCACGGTTTCGCAACGCGGATGTTCAACAAAAGCGTGTGCGCTCTTGTGAATTCTTAAGAAAACCATGAGTTCTTCAACATTTTCATAAATGCTACCCAATGGGCTTCGCGCGCGCATGTCGAAATCGTTCGAACGCCGTTGCGCGCGCGCGCTGGGGTGGCACGCCCCGTGTCAAATGATGCCATGTGAGCCACTCTCGCGCGTTTACCGCGCGGGCATTTCGAATTCCTTCCACAACCTTCATCGCCGATGCGAAGACGTTTCGTCTTCGGCGTAATCAGCACTGGCGCCGTCACTGGCTGCCCCGTCGTCGCTGCCAGCATCGTCACCAGCACCGTTACGATCATCATCCTGTCTACCGTTGTCGGCGTTGCCATGATACCGCGCCCGCCCAAGTCGCCGACTCGCACTGAAGTGCCCGCTGGGATGTGCCGAGCGGTCAGCGCCACCGCGTCCGCGTCGGTCGCGCCAAACTAGCTGGCCGCTGCGCGCGCGAGCATGCGCGGGCTGGCGCGGCCGCAGAGATGCACGCTGCGAAAAAAATATGCGCGCATTCTCGTTTATACAAAAGCATCAATGTGCAAGAGTAGTATGTAAAACATGGGACGACATGAAGTGCACGCGCGCGCGTCGTCGCGCGTGCATGCCGAAATCCTTCAACATGTCGATCAAATGCGCGCGCATGTAGAAATTATTCGAACGCCCTTGCGCGCGTGCTGGGGGGGGAGCACGATCCATGCCAAATAATGCCATGCGGGCCACTCGCGCACGTCGGCCGCGCGCGCATGTCCGAATCCTTTCAAAACCTTCGTCGCCGTTGGACACCATCATCGTCATCGGCGTGATCAGCATCGGCGCCGCCATTTGCCTTGCCATCGTCGTCTTCATCGTCGTCATTAGCATCGCTGCAATCATAATCGTGTCTGCCGTTGTCGACGTTGCCATGATACCGCGCCCGCCCAAGTCGCCGACTCGCACTGAAGTGCCCGCGCGTCAGCGCGGCCAACGACACGCGCTGGAAGGTACCCAGCGGTCAGCGCCACCGTGGCCACGTCGGTCGCGCTAAACTAGCTGGCTGTTGTGCGCGCGAGCATGCGCGGGCTAGCGCGACCGCAGAAATCCACCAGCCAACACCAAGCACTTATCGCAATCGCCGTCGCATGGGTTTTGCAAACCAAGTTCTGGGTAGATGGGTGGGATGCTTGCGCGAGCAGTGGAGCTGACAGCCCCCAGCTTTTCACAATTAGTTGCACCACATACGTACACTGCACTACGCGTTCCCGCGCGCATGGGGGTGTTTCGCGGCTGCTTGGGGGCCCGCCGGAGCTTGGTCCCAGCGCGACCACGGTCGATTCAGCAGGCCATTGTCGTGGCTCCGGCGGTGCCGACGGCGCCTGAGCCTTGGCAGCCCAGCTCTCCAGCAGCGCTGGAGAGGCCAAAAGCCAACGAGATAACAAATTTGCCCCGCACTGCTGTTCGAAGGCGCTCCCCGCACGACGGGGCACCTCGGCTCGGGCCGAGCTGTGGAGCGGGGCCGCCCCCCGCGGCGCGGTCGCGCTTGCCCTGCTGCCCCCGCTCTGCCGCAGGCGTCTGGCTCGGGCGGGCGGTGGCAGCCGTGGCGCTACGGCGGGGGCGGGGGGTGCTCTGACCTCCGCCTGTCGAACGGGGCTGCCTCCCACGTTGGCGAGCCATGCCGACTTTGGGGCAGCTGGCGGGATCTTGGCTGTGCGACCCCGTTTTCCTCATTCCTCTCCGCGCCATCCGGCGACGATGGAGCAAGTTACTGTTTCAGCGAGCGAAGAACGGTATAACATTAACTTTTTCGCTGTCGGGGGCGCCTGTCCCTGGGCGGCTGGAAAGCTTATGCCCCTGCGGTGCCACCGTAAGGGCATAAACTTCCCAGCCGCCCAGGGGCAGGCGCCCCCGACAAGCGAAACAGTTTATGTTGTACCGCTCTTCGCCCGTGAAAAGTTTCGACTCGTCGTGCTTCATTTGCAGGGCGCCGCACTTTTCGGGGCTCCCGGGGCGCTCAGTCGCCGATTGGGGCAGCTGGCGGGATCTTGGCTGTGCGACCCCGTTTTCCTCATTCCTGGAGGAGGAGGAGGAGGAGGAAGAGGAGGAGGAGGAGGAGGAGGAGGTGGAGGAGGAGGGGAAGAGGAGGAGGAGGAGGAGGAGGAGCTCCGCGCCATCCGGCGACGATGGAGCAAGTTTCGACTCGTCGCGCTTCACTTGCGGGGCGCCGCACTTTTCGGGGCCCCCGGGGCTCCTCGCGCCCGCCGGCCTCGGGGCGCTCAGCCGCCGACCCCCGCGAGGTCAGCTACGCGGACGGGTGCGGGGGCGCTGTGAAGGAGGTCCTGTTCGTCGACCCCGTCGATGCCGAGGCCTCCCCATTCCTCCTCCTCCTCCGCCTCCGTCCTCCTCCTCCCCGCCTCCGCCTCCTCCTCCTCCTCTCCTCCTCCTCCTCCTCCTCCTCCTCCTCCTCCTCCTCCTCCCTCCTCCTTCCCCTCGTCCCTCCTCCCCCTCCTCCTCCTCCTCCTCCTCCTCCTCCCGTCCCCTCCCTGTCCTGCAATGTCCCTCATACCCCCTCCCTCCACATCTGCCCATCCTCCTCGCCCTCGTCCCCCATCATCCTCTGTCCCCTCGTCTCCTTCTACTGCACCTTTCCGGCCTCCCTCTCGTCCCCCCACACAAGCTCGTTTCTCCCACCCTCATCGTCCTCCCCCTGCTCCTGCTCCTCGTCGTCCTTCTCGCTCCTCCCCCCCTTCCTCATCGTCCACCCCACACCCCTTCCGCATCCTTCTCCATCTCCACCCCCCATCCCCTTGCTCCTCCCCGCTCTTCTTCCCCCTCCTCCCGCCTCCCTCCGAGGCGCGCCCGCGCGTGTGCGTGTCCGTGAGCGGCGTGAAGGCAATGCACAACGCCATCTCCGTGCTGAGCCGCAAGGTGGACGGCGCCTTTTGGCGCCCTCCGCTTCTTCCTCCTCAACTGTTCCCTTCCTCCCTCCCTCCCCCTGCTCCTCCTCCTCCTCCTCCTCCTCCTCCTCCCCCTCCTCCTCCTCCTCCTCCTCCTCCTACACCTCATCATCAGCAGCAGCATCATCAGCATCATCATCAGCATCAGCATCAGCATCATCATCAGCAGCATCAGCATCATCATCAGCAGCAGCATCATCATCATCCCTCGCCGCCTCCGCTCTGGGCCGCAAGGTGGACAGCCTCGTGCACTCGCTCCAGGCGTGCAGATCCGCGTACTACAAGGAGGGGAGGGCAGGTGGGAGGGAGGGGGAGGAGGAGGGAAAGTGGAGGGCAGCGAAGGAAGGAGGAGGAGGAGGAGGAGGAGGAGGAGGAGGAGGAGGAGGAGGAGGAGGAGGAGGAGGGGGGAAGGGGAAGGAGAGGAGGAGGAGGAGGGGAAGGAGGGGAGGAGGAGGCGAGAGGAGGAGGAGGCGGAGGAGGAGGAGAGGAAGAAGAAGAAAGAAGAAGAAGAAGAAGAAGGAGAGAGGAGGAGGAGGAAGGAGGAGGAGGACGAGTAGGTGGAGGAGGGGGAGGAGGAGGAGGAGGAGGCGGAGGAGGAGGAGGAGGAGGAGGAGGAGGAGGAGGAGGGAGGGTAGGGGGAGGAGGAAGGTGGAGTGAGGGATTCGTTAGGCGGGCGGCGGGGACCTGGTCAGTCCTGGGCGCCTGCACCACATCACCAGTGAGCCTCTGCAAAGCAGCCGCTGCTGAACACAAGAAAATCCAGAGCGGGGGCTGCTCTTCACTGCTCAGGAAAGCTCATGCCACACGTTTGCAGGAGGCCTCGGCGGAGGCGCGACAGTACACTGGCCCCAGCCGTGGTGGGCTTTCCACCAGGCGGGCAAGCGTCGGCAAGGAGCTGGGAGTTCTGAACCACGAGTCTTCCACAAACTCGACGGTACAAAACGCCGCGAAGCACGTCCAGATCGTGCGAAGAGTGCGTTTCGCGCCGCCTCGCGGATCGGATCCCTCGCGCCCCCAGGCACCGGCCAGAAAAAAATCATAGACGTTACCACGAGCCGTTTCGAGATGGCGGCGACGCAGCATGCACTTGAATATGCTGCCAATCGTTTTGACAGCGTGGCCAACTACTTCAAGCCTTTGCCTCCTGGCGGCATGGGAGGGCAAGGCGTTGGGGCGGGCAGGCGGCCTCCCCACTCGATCCTGACCCAAACGCTTCCAGGTTAGAGCGGCCTCCCGATAAACTTCGAGCAGCCGGCGGAGGACTTTCTCGATCATACCATGTACCTCTTTGTGCACATCAACGTGCTCCTGAGGAAATCTCAGCTATGGCGGCGGCCTGCCTAGCGAAAGCATGCGCACACGAATTTAAGAAAAGCGCAGGCTCCGCGATGCCCCAGAGATCACGAGTCGAAGCCGTCGAGTGGGCCCTGGTCTGGAGCAGCCCCAGATGCCCCTCGCGAGAGCCCAGGAGGTCGCGGATCCGGAGCCAGAGATCCAACATGGGTGAGCTCTGAGCAACGAAGGACCCACCCCTCCCGAGGCCCCGAACTGAGGGCAGGCAGCCAGAATGAGCCAACAGCACCACCGCACTTGTGGGCCAATGGCAGGACTGGCCCGAGCAGCTCGGCCCTGGGGCCAAGCTGGGACTCCGCCGGCAAGCCTCCCAATAGGATGGCATCACACACACACACACACAAGCTCTGCATCAATCGAGGCCTCATCCAGACCCACGAGTCCACCTCTCTTGAAATGGATGGAGAGGGAATCGAAGGTGAGAGCAGAGAAGGAGAGTGTAGACAAAGAGCAGAAGCTGTTCCTGATTTGCACCCTGCACGAACCACCGCCCATCCACACCGACCTGAGTCTCCAGTCCCTGGCCCGCCGCCCCCCCGAACCGCCGAGGCCGCACCGGCCCCCTCGGACACCCCCCCCACGGAGCAGGCCCCGAGCTCGCCGCACGCCGCTCGGGGCCGGCAGGGAAGCGGAAGCGGCGGCCGCAGATTGGGGAGGGAGCCCACGAGCTCAGAGCGCAGCTCGCTCACGCCGTGGAGGATCGGCCATCTCCAGCAAACACCGTGAGCTCAGCATATGTGGGGAGTCGACCTGCTGGTTGGCCGAGCACGGCCAGGCGCGCTTCAAGCTGGCCTCCCGCGCAGCTCCGCATCTCGGGCGCCTGCCAACGGCAAGGCGCCCAGCGTCCCGCGGCCCAGCCTCGGGCCAGGCACCTCCCGAAAATATGCACGCAGGCAGGGCAGCGTCTGAAGGGCTTGATGCCTTGACCGACGAGGCGTGCAGTGCCCGAGACACCGCGAACGCAACGCCACCTTCGGGTCCTCCCCCACAAAAGCGCTAGGCTGTTTTGCCGGCGTACATCTTGGACACAGCCCGAGATGGGGCCCCCCAAGACATCAGCGCCGTCGGGACCCACTCGAGATCCAGCAAAGTGTAAATAGTGGCCGCCAGCGGCCCAGAAACAGTGCAGCACCGCTTGTTGGCCGCAAAGGCGGTTCAACGATCCCGATGTCGAGCCCACGCTCGTCGAACACCCAATCGCTGTCCTGCGGTGGGGAACCTTCATATACTAGCACGGGCAGACAGGTGTTCCCGACGCAGCCGATACGCAGGGACCTCACTATGTGGCTCCATATTTTTTTTGTTCGGTGTGTGTGTGTTGGTGTGTGTGTGTGTGTGTTGTGTGTGTGTGTTGTGTGTGTGGTGTGTGTGTGTGTTGGTGTTGGTGTGTGTGTTGGTGTGTGTGTTGGTGTGTGTGTGTGGTGTGTGTGGTGTGTGGTGTGTGGTGTGTGGTGTGTGGTGTGTGGTGTGTGGTGTGTGTTGTGTGTGTGTTGTGTGTGAGTGTGTTGTGTGTGTGTGTTGTGTGTGTGTGTTGTGTGTGTGTTGTGTGTGTTGTGTGTGTTGTGTGTTGTGTGTGTTGTGTGTGTTGTGTGTGTTGTGTGTGTGTTGTGTGTTGTGTGTGTTGTGTGTTGTGTGTGTTGTGTGTTGTGTGTATTGTGTGTGTGTTGTGTGTGTTTTGTGTTGTGTGTGTTGTGTGTTGTGTGTGTTGTGTG
>CAUYUJ010003929.1:0-22773 GCA_963575745.1 Prorocentrum cordatum
GCAGGCCAGGAGGAACAGAAGACACACGGGCACCAATCCTCGTCGGTTCCCAGGAACATGTGGCAAACTAAGGGCAGGCAGGCCTAGAGGTTGACACCAACACCAATATCGGCGGTGTGCCTCCACCAAGGGAAGAAAATCCCGATCTCGGTGATGGTGGTAATATTCTGGCTTCCAAGGTGACCGAAATATTGCCACTAACACCGAAATCTAGGATCAGATTCACCATGTGGAGGCAACCCCCTGTGTTGGTGTTGGTGCCCATTTCTAAGCCTCCAGAAGTCCCGAAAATATGGAAAAGCATAGGGAATCCTAGGATGAGGCCTTCGGCCGGCGCCGCCGACCCTGAACGACGACGACGACGACGCTGACGTGGTCAGAGTCCTCAGGGATGCCTCTTGGGGTCTCTCCAGAGCGCTCTCGGGTACCTCTGGGGGGTAATTTTGGGCGCTTGGGGGCCTCTAGGGGCTTCCTGGGCGCATCTTGGGGGTTTCTTGGGGGCGTCATGGGGGCTTCTTGGCGCTTCCTGGGAGCCTCTCAGGCCGAGGGCTCGAAATGTCCGTTCGGGTCCCCCGTCCGGGCACTCTTGGAGCCGTCTTGGGGGCCTCTTGGGCGGTCTTGGAGGCCTCTTGGGCCGTCCTGGGATTTTGTGTGTGTGTGTGTGTGTGTGTCCACTTGTGTCCCAGGGCGGGCTTCGACCCGGGCCCCTTCGACCCGGGCGCGGGACTGTCGACGCCCGGCGCTCCGCCCAGCTGCCCCGCGGCCCGACGTGAGCTTCCGGAGGCCCAGGCGATGGTCCGATGGCGGAGCCATGCGAGCGACGCAGAAAGAACGCGGTCGTCTTCGCCGACATTCGCGCGTAGAGTGGGAACCCATGTCAAGAAACGCCCTGCTTGCCTCCAGGGTGCCCTGGGTTTCTTGGGCTTCGGCGGTTCTGCTACGGAGAGCGTGACGCTCCCACGCCGAAGATCCGTGGACGTCCTGGGGTCTCAGGGTGGGGTCTCTCGTGGAAGGTTCCTTGTGGGCTGGCCTCCACTGTACGCGAGGTGACGTTCAGGAGGGGAAGAAACACACAGAGACAATTCGTCGTCGATCCCCAGGAAAATATGGGAAAATATGGGAAGTGGGGGGGAAGACAAAAACCAAGAAAATATGGAAAATATTGGGGATCTTTTATTTGTGTGTATTCATTTGTGTGTGTATTTATTTGTGTGTCTGTGGGCCCCTTCAGACGTGGCGGCCTGTCGCCGCGGCGTGCGCGGGCCGCCAGCGCGGCACGCCAGCAGTGGGAGCTCACGGCGCCACTTGTGGGAGACGGCGCCCGAGGTGCGGGGGAGGGGACCCGTCTCCGAGCGCTCGTTCCCCCGCCCCGCGGCGCCCGGGGCGGCCCCTCGCCCCTCCCACCCGCGCGTGCACGGGAGCGCGTGTGCCCGCGCACGGGAGAAGGCAAGTGCGCGTGCGCGGGTGGCAGGAAGAGGAGGAGGAGGAGGAGGAGGAGGAGGAGGAGGAGGAGGAGGAGGAGGAGGAGGAGGAGGAGGAGGAGGAGGAGAGGGATGATGATGATGATGATGATGATGATGATGATGATGATGATGATGATGATGATGATGATGATGATGATGATGATGATGATGATGATGATGATGATGATGATGATGATGTGATGATGATGATGATGATGATATGATGATGTGGTTGGTGGTGGTGATGATGATGTGATGGTGGTTGTGGTGATGGTGGTGGTGGTGTGTGATGATGATGATTATGATTATGCTGCTGCTGCTGCTGCTGATGATGATGATGATGATGATGATGATGATTCTGATGATGATGATGATGATGATGATGATGATGATGATGATGATGATGATGATGATGGTGATGATGGTGATGATGGTGATGATGGTGATGATGTTGATGATGGTGATGATGATGAGGAGGAGGAGGAGGGGGAGGAGGAGGACGTATCAGAACATGCCAGCTGGAATGACTGGTGAACGTCATTTTACCCATTGCAGTTTGTCTCAAGATGCGATCTTGGATTTCCACTAGTTCAGGCATTGGTGCACATTGTATGCTTGATGACCTTGTTCGCACCCGATCGTTTCAGCTACAGCCAGCGGATTTGTTCCATGTAGCGGGGCGAGGACGACATGGCCGCATGTCAGTTGCAACGACCAGCGGAGCCACAGCTCCCAGTCAGTCGTGACGAACTATGGGAACTCTACAGTTCATGTAGCATCGCAGCAGGGGTGCATGAGCATGGGTTCACCATCACAACCTTGTATAGACCAACCACGTTTTATTGCCAACTCCATCAATCAGACGACGCAGCCACCAGATACTGTGCTACTCTCATTGCTGCCTGCACGGTGCGAACATGACAGCTGCAACGACTGGCACGAACAAACATGGTCAACAGGCGCAAACACATTATGATAACACGGTTGTGCGAACATATGCCGACAGTCGGAGGGTCGTCATGTAACAGTGTCATTCGAACGTGCACAATAACACAGACCACGCGCAGCGCCTCAGACGCGGGGTTGTCAAGCACGCATCGCTGATGCAGAGGCGATCCACTCATTAAATGTATTTGGAAGATCGAGCCACGTTCCGAGAGTGGAGTGACAAGTTACGGAATGCGCTTGCCCAGGCGAACATCCGACACCATGACACCCAAGGGCGTTAGAGGGATAGAAGTCAAAGTCTGGGGGGATGAGCGGCAAGTTCCAATCATTTCGCACATTGTGTATGGTGAAGTTGCTCAAAGGAATGCTCACGCTTGGCGCACGTGGTATAACGACGTATGCAATGATAACATGAGGTGATAACACAATCCATGACGGATTCATCATTGATGCGAAGTTCAAGTTCGGCTCAGATTTCTGGTGGACTCCCGCCATAGAGGTGGATGGAGCCAAGTCGACGGGCAACTCGATTGATTCATTGGAGCTTGCGGATCCACACTCTGCCATCATATTTTCACGTGGGCAACGGCAGTAGTAGTTTCTCATCATCGGTGATACAGAACTTTGCCATGCATCCAGAACGATCCAACCATTTAGGTGAAGTAGCAGCGCGGTTACAGCAAAGCACAGCCCTTCCCTTGAAACCCCGCTGGGTTCTATACACAACGCTGCGGCGGATCACCCCCCAAGTGCCACCGTCCTACGCCTAGTCTCATCTCACCCTCCTCCTCCTCCTCCTCCTCCTCCTCCTCCTCCTCCTCCTCCTCCTCCTCCTCCTCCTCCCTCGTCCTTCGTGATGAGGAGAGCGACGCCACTTTTTTTGCGGTTTGGGCCTGTGGACGCCCTCTTGGGGCCATGGGACAGTAAAGAAGGAACCAGGATATAAATCTTTCCCCAGGATGGGGTCGAGAGGCTCTTGGCTGGTGTGCACCTCTCGAAGAAAAACAAACATCATAAAACCAGACTTCTGGGGCTCCGCGCGGATTTCTTAGTGCTGCGCTGGACCCCCCTGGCGGCGCCTCTGGCGCGCTCCGCGCGCCAGGGAGTGAGTCCGGCGCGGATCCAAGAAGTCTGCGTAGACTTTCCAAAGCTCATGGTTGTGCCGTGCTCTCTTCCTCTGACCTCTGGATCGACAGCGGTGAGTCCTGCTGCCTGCCCGTGCTCGGGCGACGAAATCTGTACACATCCGCTGCTCCCTGGCTGGGCCCCTCCTGGGCCCAGGAGCTGTGCGCACGTCCTCCTGGCCGGCCAAGCCGGGAGAGGGCGCGGCGTGCACACCGCTGCTGGGTCCAGGGTACAGGTGTCGGAAACAATCAAGCAACACTCATGCACAACATATGGTTTGAACCTCCCCCCCTCCCCCACATGCAATGTTGGTTTCGGCCTCCGAGCGGTCTTGCGAAAACCTGTCAACTTTGAATTGCGGGGTAGGGGGGGAGTGTTGCTTAATTGTTTCCCTCAATCGTAGGCCTGGCCAGGGAGCAGTGGATCTGCGCAAGCTCGCCGCCCTGCGTGCCGACGCCGCGCTGCCGCGGCTGCACCCGCCCGGGCGCTGGGCCCGCCGAAGCGCCCTGGCCGGCCGGTGCTCCTCCCCGGCCCGCTGCGCGGGAGGACGCCGCTGCGGCCCGGCAGGCCGCTGCTCTGGGCGGGTGCCCGGCGCTCTGGAGGCAGGAAGGAGGTGCCAAGGGCTCAGCGCTCTGGAGGTAGGAAGGAGGCGCTCTGGAGGTAGGAAGGAGGCGGGTGCCCAGCGCTCTGGGCGGGTGCCCAGCGCTCTGGTGGTGTCAAGGGGTGTGGTGCCACTGCTGAACCTGGCGATGCCATGCACCGTCGACAACATCGCAGCTTCCACGATTGGCACCACACCCTTTTGTGCCACACCCCTTTCCGACCTCCAAAAGTGTCCCTTCGCCGAGCGCAGGAGATGGTCAGCATCGTTGAACCGATCCCTATCCCCATCTCTCGGAGGAGGAAAAGGTACTCCAGATTTCGTAATAAAGGGAGGGGGTCTGGGCCCTCCAAGACAAGCCATTCCAGACCTCCCCCGTGGGAGAACCCTCCAAAACATCGTCCCCAGACCCCCCAGGCCCTCCAAGATAGCCTGGAAGAGACCCCCCCCGAAATGAGACCCCCCTCCCTTTATTACGAAATCTGGAGTACCGATATGCCGCTACCCCTCCATCGTTTTCCCCTTTCTGGGGCTTCCTGGGAGGCTCGCGTCGCCGCGGCTGGATTCGCCTTTGAGATTCTGGTCAGAGCGCACCCCAGGAGAGGCCTGGGGAGTCGCGGTATCGATACCTCTTGGTGTCCTCAGTTGAATCGATCTCTATCTTCATCCCCATCCCGATCCCCTCGATCCCACCACCACAGTTGGGGATATGCATGTGGGCGCTCGAGTCTTGGAGGGAACAGCGCATATCCCATATCTCCCCATCTTGGGGTGCTACATTGGCAAGTGGGGCCCAGACCATGCGCGCGAGGATGAGGATCGGTTAAAGGATGCTCAGATGGGGAAGCGTGGGTGGGCAGGAGAGGAGAACGGCGCGGCAGGGAGGGAGTGAGAGGGGAGAGGGGAGGGGGGTCCACGGCAGCGCTCAGAGCCAGCGGACGGAGCGGGGAGGAGAAAGGGAACGGAGGAGTGAGGGTAGGGAGGAGGAGGAGGAGGAGGAGGAGGAGGAGGAGGAGGAGGAGGAGGAGGAGGAGGAGGAGGAGGAGGAGGAGGAGAGGAGGAGGGAGGAGGAGGAAGAGGAGGAGGAGGGAGGAGGATAGGAGGATGGAGGAGAGGAGGGAGTGGGATATGCGGGACGGAGGGAGAGGGCAGCCCAGCATGCCGTTCCAGACACATCAGCCATGCTAGCACGAGTCTAGGGGTTTTGGGGGCAGGGTCCGCCACCGAGCCATCGCTGCAAGATGTCGTGTTGTGCTGCCCGGGGGTGCCCAGAGTCGGCCATACGGTGTCTGCATCATGTGACGCATCGTCTCAGTTTCTTGATTTTCGCTCTGTGTGGAGGGCTGGACTGGCGATCCCCACGTGAGACCTCCTCCTCCTCCTCCTTTTCCTCCTCATTCTCCTCCTCCTCCTCCTCCTCCTCCTACCCCCTCCTCCTTTTCCTCCCGCGCGCCCCGCTGTGAATGACACCACGCGTTGGACGGCCTGGCCAGGTTGCGTGGGGTCCCGCCAAGCTGTCGTCGAAGCGAAGCCTTGCCGCACAGCATGTCATCGTACTCTGTCAGCATTTTCATCGCACTTTGCCATTCCAAGCCTCGTATCATCATCTTCCCTGGCTCCGCAGAGTTCTCACCCGTATTCGACGCTGCCCCTCGCCGATGCGTCATGGGAATGTGACCAAAGTTGGGAGCGTTCCTGGCGTCGGCGGCAGGCTGCTGTTGCGATCCAGCAGCACAGACGCCGTATGCGACACTCGCGCAAGGCTGGCGGCTCTTCACAAAGGAGCGACGGTAAAACAACGGGCTCGCCTTCACCGACATTGGCGTGGCGCGCGAGTTGCCCGCGCGAGGTCGCGCGTAAGCGCCTTCGTTTCCGATGTGGTGTGCCGCGCTGGCGGCCCGCGTAAGCCGCGGCGTAAGGTCGCTCGCTCTGTCATCTCGCGCAAGGCCCCTTTCCTTTCGTCGCTCGACTGCCGTGGCGTGGAGGACTTTCCTTGCCCGCGCCCTCGCGCTTTCGCGCGTGGCCTCGGCTCAGGGGGGCGCACGACCTGCGCTCCTTCGTGAGATTTCAAGGCGGGCAGGGTTGGGGCATGCTCTTCAGGGGGGAGGCTGACGCCGCATCAGAGCCCACGGCCTGCATGCCAAGACCTCTCCATGGACACGGCATTCACCCTTGAACGCACCAGTGATCACAAGGGCACAGGCTTGGCATCGCTCGGACGTGTGCATTTTTTCTCGGCTGGGGGCCATCGAGAAGCATCCTCGACCATCGGGCCGACAAAACAGGCACGAAACCGAAACATGCACAGGGAAGGGACGTCCGAACGATGGCGAGCAGGGCTGGCGCCTCCAGGCTGCAAGGCTGCTCGACGCTGGAGCCGTGCCCGGGCCCCACCGCCGAGCTCCGAGGCCCCCCGGAAGACCATGCTTGTCGATGGCAACTCGCGTGTGCGGTCGGCCCCTCCCTGCAAGGGAGGCGCCACGCGATGCCGTATTTGATACAGTCAAGAACCCTAATAAGGACGCGCGACTTTGCTCAGGGTACCCTTGCGTCCTTGCTCTTCCTTGCTCTTGCGTCTCCGTCCTTCCTTGGTTTCGTCTTGGGGTTTTCGTCGTCCGCCGCCCCAGAAATCCCAACTTGGGCTTCCAAGGGTTTTGCGTCCTTACCGCGCGTCCTTATTAGGGTTTTTGACTACGCGAAAGCGTCTGGTGCAGTAGTCCCTCACCTCCCGGTTGGACCCCAAAGGAGGCCATGTCGAGACGATATTTTCACAGTGTGAGTTGTCATTGTGTGTTTGCTGTGGCCTTCGTGGCATTTGTTTCGTTAGGTTGTCTCTGTCCTTATATATATATATATATATTTGGGGCCGTGCTGTATTATGTCGTGATGTGTTAGGTTGCGTTGCTGTGCCTGGTGAAGAGAGACCGATAGAGAGACAGAGAGAGAGAGAGAGAGAGCGAGAGCGAGAGCGAGAGAGAGCGAGAGAGAAAGAGGCAGCGAGAGAGGTAAAGGCAGAGCGACAGGAGCACACAGGCCTATTCATATGTGTACATCTATAGGTACACATGCACACCGATGTATATGCATGCAGTTCGACCGATGTATCCACAAACCTGTGCATCGGTGTAATACCTACCTACGTAATGTAGATCTGCATATTTATGTAGGTATGCATTACATCGATGTACAGGTCGATTTGGTCGATCTGTATGTCGATAGAGTTAGCAGATCGATATTTCGATATACTTATAATATATATATATAGAAAGATCGATAGCGCGTGTGTGTGTGTGCGCCAATGTGTGTGTGTGTGTGTGTGTGTGTGTGTGTGTTTCTGTCTGTGTGGAGGCGTTATATTATGTTCTTTTCAGGCGAATGTCGGCAAATACGTGTCAAACCCTACCCCAGGGGTCGGGGCAGTATACAGGAAGTGGCGTCTGATGCCTTCGGCTGGCCGCCTGCTGCTTGTGAGGATCGGAACATTTGACTGTGCGTTTGCGTCGTTGACCGCCGCTGATTGCGAAGTTGGTGGTTACCGAGGGGGGTGCGGGGCTCCAGCCATCAGAGGAGGGGGGGAGGGCATTGATATCAAGATTTGTCCGTGCTCGACCGAGATAGTAGTGTGAGCTATTGCCTGGCGACTGGGAACCCTTGTGCGCTGGGGAACGCTGGACGATCGTGGAAGCCAGGCGCACGTGAACCGGCAGGAGATGAAGCATTTTACCCATTAAGCTTTTGTAATCCGCAGCCAGCTCCCCCTTTGACAGGGGACGCTGCAACGATCAGACAAGTCTTGACACGGCCTGGAGCGGCAATGCTGCAAAAGCACACCGTTTGTGCTCACCTTTGTTCCAACTCCGGCCTGGGTCAGGGGCCGCGGCTCGCAGGTCCAGAGTTGTGTGGCCTTGTACCGGCAGGGTGTAGAGCTTGTGGCGTGCCCGCAGCTGACGATTTATAACATCGGCACCCCTGGCTGCGGTCCTGGTAGGGGGCCACATGCGAACCCTACCCCTACTCCCCACGATTTCCGAGGGGGAGGGTGGGGTTCACTTCGCTCGGGAGCTCCCGAACGAAGTGAACCCCACCCTCCCCCTCGGAAATCGTGGGGGGTAGGGTAGGGTCGCATGTGGCCCCCCACCTGGGCCCCCCCCCCCCGGGGCCCCTGGCCAGTGACCACTCTGCCAGCTCTGCTCCCGCTGGGTGCCGGGCGAGGCGCGAGCCACAAGCTGTCCGCCTGACGGGGCCGCCCCGCGCCCGCACCTGGCGCAGCCGCGCTTTCTCGCCGACCCGGTCGGGCGCCGCGCTGTGGGGCCGCCTTGAGGAAGCATGGCGCCAGGGAGCAGGGCAGGCGGGCGACGAGGTGGAGGACGACGAGGTGGAGGAGGACGAGGAGGGCGAGGGAGGTGGCCAGGCTTGGAGGATTGTTGGCGGCGGAGGAGGGCGAGAGGGGCGAGAGTGGGGAGCAGGGCAGGCGGGCGACGAGGTGGATCGAGGCCTAGAGGCTGACACCAACACCAAGATCGGCGGTGTGTCTCCACCGAGTGAAGACGATCGCGATCTCGGTGATGGTGGTAGGGTTTTGGCTTCCAGGGTGACCGAAACATTGCCACCAGCACCGAAATCCAGGATCATCGTCCCCATGTGGAGGCAACCCCCTGTGCTGGTGTTGGTGCCAATTTCCAGGCCTCCAAGGTGGAGGACGACGAGGTGGAGGAGCAGGCGGACGACGAGGTGGAGAAGGACGAGGAGGGCGAGAGTGGTGGCCAGGCTCGGAGGATTGTTTGCGGCGGAGGAGGACGAGGAGGGCGAGAGTGGGGGACAGGCTGGGGGGCAGAAGGAGGACTGTTTAGCTACGCGCCTGGGGGTGTGCGAGAAAAGGGAGAGAGGGCTCGACCAGGGCCGTGCCTTGCCAATCAGAGCTTTCAACTGAGCTGGCCCTTTTCGCCTTGGAAAGAGCCCCTCACCAATCCTCGAAAGATTCTCCTGACCTTCGCTGCAATGTGTCTCGCATCTACCGTGACATACTTGCCGCATTGTGATCGGAACGTGGGAGCACACCTGGAATGATAATCGTGCATATGCCTGCCTACAACGACCTGCCCACCCCCAGCATAAACTCCTTCTTTGCGGAGGCCTGTGCAAAGTGAGGACGCGTTGGCAACAGTTGGCGAACTTGGGCATACGAAAACACAAACAGCACAACTCCACTTCAATCCAGCTTTAGATAGCTAATGTGGAGAACGAGAGACAGCAAGACCGGCAGCAAAGGCGGGGCAGTCCTGGTTTTCTACTCGCGCTTTGTTGACCCAGGGTCCGCGGCGATTGCGAGTTCCATCGCTTTTCTTGCGCTCGCAGGGGCGAGGGCTGCCGTGGCATCCCACCGATCCGTATCAAGCACACGACACGACACGACCGACCTTTTTCAGCCGCCCCTAACACCGCTTCTTCACCGGCGAAGCAATTGCCTGGATTACCTCGACTGTGTATATAATATCTTCGCTGTTAATGCTGTATATTATAGTATGGTATAGTATAATTCTGTTCAGTATAGGTTATTATGCAGCATAGAGTCGTACAGTATAAGGTACAATGAGACGACAATACTTAGTAGCATATAATGTCTAACGCAATACAACATAATAGTCTATACCATACCACATACCGTCGTATCATATAACACAATTTCATATAGCATGTCAGGGATGATATATTATGCTCTGTGCTAGTATGATATAGTGCACTCCGACATAAGACGGTCTGACATATTATGCTAGAATATGATAGAGTATATTATCTATACTGTAATATACAATACCATCTACATCACACATCACACACGATATACTACAATGTCAAATGTGGGTACAGGTCTATCATATTGTATTATGGTATAAGATGTAGGACGAGGTAAACATCTACACTGTAATATACCAGAACATCGTGGATAACGTATCTGGCCGCTATCCTGCATGAACATACTGTATCCTTCAATCTAACATCATAAACCTCAAGTTCTTATACCACAATAGAACGAGTTATAACATAACAGTGAACAATGCTGCGTAAAACCACGCAATATAGTATCTTATGCGACAGCAAAAACGTAACACACTACTTGACGAATGCCTTGTCGTAGACTATGGCAAACTCTGATGAAACGTACTCTAGTATCATTTGACACACAAGCACTATGGTTTATTGCACTGTACACTAACACACCACAGTCCAATCCGACACAATAACATATCATGTACGATCACATGGTCAATTGAGTACACAATAATACAATACAGTACAATACAACCAACTAGCTATGATACAATGATATCGGAGGAAAGCCCAATCATCATATTTTTAGGGCTATAGGGCTATGGGGCTATAGGGCTATAGGACTATAGGGCCATAGGGCCATAGGTATATAGGGCTATGGGGCTATAGGGCTATAAGGCTGTAAGGCTATAGGCGTATAAGCCATAGGGCTATAGGGCTGTAGGGCTATAAGGCTATAAGACTATAGTGCTATAAGGGCTACAGGGCGATAGGGCTGTAGGGCGATTGGGTTATAGGTCCATAGGACTATAGGGCTACTGGGCTATTAGGGCTATAGGGCTATAGGGCTGTAGGGCTGTAGGGCTATAGGGCTATAGGACTATTTGGGCTATAGGGCTACAGGGCTATAGGGCTGTAGGGCATGAGGTCTATCGGGCTATAGGGCTACAAGGCTGCAAGGCTATAGGGCTATAGGGCTACAGGGCTACCGGGAACCAGGCACCCGGGCGTGCTGCCGAAATCGGCGCCAAACCTCACCTAACCACATGCATCCGCTAGGACCCCTACAGACGCAAGCTCTGATGTTTTTCTTTCGTATTTTTATTAGTACGATACCATTGTACTTTATAACCTGTATGATCTAGCATTGCTCGGCGTAAATATTATACTATAGTATAATACATTATAATATAATGTAGCTCACTGGTGTCACTATCTCATAATTCAGTACAGCAACACCTCATATATTATGACACAATAGCACATACGATAACACCATAAAACATAATAACATAGCATGTGGCATTCTAACATACCACTTAAGCATATGCATTGTACACTGTGGTCGTAGAATTTAGTGCCATCGAATTGCAGAGGCACATCATCCCTCATATGCACGAAACCTTGTCCCTGGGCCCCCCGGGCCGAAGACCACCACGGGCATCTGAAATACACGAAGTTCCCCCGTCCCTCCCGGCGTCCGGATCGTCCCTGGAGCCTTCCCTGCAGCCTGGGGACCCACGGTAGGAGTTCCGCGCGTCCCAGATGGCTCCCAGGCTGCTCCAGGGCGGCCCAAGGCGGCTTCAAGACGGCGCAAGAGACCCCCAAGACGCCCCGAGACGGCTCCAAGAGAACCCCCTCGAGGGCCCCGAGCGGCAAAATCCGCCCCCTCCCGTCAGGAGAACGTATACGTTCAGCGTATTCGTTGTTTGTCCTACCAGCGTCCCGGGCGGCTCCAAGGGGCCCCCAAGAGCGCTCCCAGGCCGCCGAAGAGGTCCCCGAAGAGGGCCCCAAGAAACCCAAGATGGCCCCAAGACTCCTCCTCCTCCTCCTCCTCCTCCTCTTCCTCCTCCTCCTCCTCCTCCCTCCTCCTCCTCCTTCTCCTCCTCCTCCTCCTCCTCCTCCTCCTCCTCCTCCTCCTCCTCCTCCTCCTCCCCCTCCCCTTCCCTCTCCTCCCCCCCTCCCAAGACGGCCAACAAGCCCTTCAAGAGGGCCCCAATATGCCCAAACGAGGTTCCCCCCCCAAGCGCCCCCCACGCGGCCCTCCGATCGCACTCAGCGCCTGGAGCCTCCTGGCGGTCGCCAAGAGGCCCTCGGAGTCCCCCAAGAAGCCTCCGAGAAGCCCCCGAGAGGCCCCCCCCACAGACGCTCCAGTGGCCCTCACGAGTCCCCCGAGCGGCCCCCGTAGAGACTACAATACTTTTTGCACGCTTCAAGCCGAAGACACCTCCATTCCAGACGGTTCATAAACGATATCCACTGACTTTTCTTCATCGTTTTTCTCCTCTTTCTATTCCTTCTCCTCCTCCTCCTCCTCCTCTTCTTTCTCTTTCTCTTTCTTCTCCTCCTCCTCCTCCTCCTCCTCCTCCTCCTCCTCCTCCTCCTCCTCTCCTCTCATCCTTACGCCATCCACCCCTCAACACCCTTTTCTCTTTCACCTCGCATCCTCTCTCTCTTTCATGCGCCCTCCTCCTTCGTGTCCATCTTACTTCCGCCTTTTCGCTCATCGAACTATTACACATTCACTCCTTGTGTAGATTCCTCCGTTCCCTCCTCTCTCCCGCTTCCTTCTTCTCCTTACCTGCTGCCCTCTACCTCATACATTCGCCCTCCTGCCCCCGCCTCGGTGATCCGTCCTTCATCCCTCCGTCCTCCGCCCTGCCCCTCCCCATCCCCCGTCTCTCTCTTTTTCACTTTGCATCCCTCTGTCCTCCCTCTCCCCTCCTCCTCCTCCTCCTTCTCCTCCTCCTCCTCCTCCTCCTCCTCCTCCTCCTCCTCCTCCCCTTTTTTCATTTTCCAAAAAAATCGTTCGCTCGCAAGTCCCAAAGAGCAATGGGCATCCTGCGTCCACGCACTTCTGCCTTGACAATGGTGGAAGATGTTGAGCGCGCCGCATGGGAAACTCAGCGGACCTCGCTTGTTTTCGCCACGCTACCAGTGCACGTCAGCACGGTACCTTCTCTGCCGATGCGCCGTCGAGGCGCCTGGCTCTTGTATGCATGCATGCTGTAAACAACTCCTCCCCGTCGCACCCCGATTCATGCATGCTGTAAACAACTCCTCCCCGTTGCACCCCGAGGCTGGTCGGAGAGGCAGGCCAGGCGCATTGCCCGAGACCTCCTCACCACTTCTCCCACCACGGGCCTGAGCAATGAGAGCACGCTGGCTCCCCTGCAGAGTTTTTCTGTGCAGATCGGCGGAGGCATCGAGAACCCTGCCCTCGCCGACCCACTATTCGGTCGGGGGTGGACAGACCTCCTACCCTGACACGTCGAGTTCGCGAGAGGGCGTCGCGGCCGTCATTTTTGCGGGTCCAGGTCCGTCGGTTTCGGTCCCAGGCCGTTTTCACTAAGGGGAGGTTTACTGAAGGGAGGTTTGTCCACCGCCGATTCGGGCGACTCGATGCTCGGCGGGGGTCGGGTTCGGATGTCGCCACCTGGTGCAGGAAACGAGTGGCCGGTGGCCGCCGCCGTGTCCGTGGCCGGCCTCGCCCCCTGCGGGGGTGAGCGCGTGGCCCTGCCTCGCCGCACGGCTCGCGGGGCCAGGCGCCCACCGGCCTGTGGCGCACCGGTGGGTCTCGGTGGGGGCGCCCGTGGAGAATAGGCAAGATCGCGACGCCAGACAACCGCGACGCCAGACAACCGCGACGCCAGACAACCGCGACGCCAGACAACCGCGACGCCAGAACCGGCACGCCAGGGCCGGCACGCCAGACCCTCCTCGCCAGAGACGGCACGCCAGAACCGGCACGCCAGAACCGCGACGCCAGAACCGGCACGCCAGAATTGGCGGCGCCGCCGCCGCCGCCCGTTAGGGCCCGCCGCCGCCGCCGCCGCCCGTTACGGTTCACGCGTGCCCTCTCGAGCATGCCCCACACTTTCATGTCCCGCCGCCGCCGCCGCCGCCCGTTAGGGTTCACGCGTGCCCTCTCGAGCATGCCACACACTTTAATGTCCCGCCGCCGCCGCCGCCGCGCGTTAGGGTCCGCCGCCGCCGCCGCCGTCGCCGCCGCCCGTTAGGGTCCGCCGCCGCCGCCGCCGCCGTCGCCGCCTGTTAGGGTTCCTGCGTGCCCTCTCGAGCATGCCCCACACTTTAATGTCCCGCCGCCGCCGCCGCCGCCCGTTAGGGCCCGCCGCCGAGGCCGCCGCCCGTTAGGGTTCACTCGTGCCCTCACGAGTATGCCCCACACTTTAATGTCCCGCCGCCGCCGCCGCCGCCCGTTAGGGTCCGCCGCAGCCGCCGCCGCCGCCCGTTAGGGTTCACGCGTGCCCTCTCGAGTATGCCCCGCATTTTCATGTCCCGCCGCCGCCGCCGCCGCCAGTTAAAGGTCCACCGCCGCCGCCGCCGCCGCCCGTTAGGGTTTACGCATGCCCTCTCGAGCATGCCCCACACTTTAATGTCCCGCCGCCGCCGCCGCCCGTTCAGGTTCACGCGTGCCGTCTAGAGTATGCCCCACACTTTAATGTCCCGCCGCCGCCACCGCCGCCCGTTAGGGTCCGCCGCCGCCGCCGCCGCCCGTTTGGATTCGAGCGTGCCCTCACGAGTATGCCCTACACTTTAATGTCCCGCCGCCGCCGCAGCCGCCCGTTAGGGTCCGCCGCCGCCGCCGCCCGTTGGAGTTCGCAGCCGCCGCCGCCGCCGCCCGTTAGGGTTCACGCGTGTCCGCTCGAGCATGCCCCACACTTCAATGTCCCCCGCCGCCGCCGCGGCCAGTTAGGGCCCGCCGCCGCCGCCGCCCGTTAGGGTTCACGCGTGCCCTCACGAGTATGCCCCACGCTTTAATGTCCCGCCGCCGCCGCCCGTTACGGTTCCGCCGCCCGTTAGGGTTCACGCGTGCCCTCACGAGTATGCCCCACGCTTTAATGTCCCGCCGCCGCCGCCGCCGCCCGTCGGAGTTCGCCGCCGCCGCCGCCGCCGCCCGTTAGGGTTCACGCGTGCCCTCACGAGTATACCCCACGCTTTAGTGTCCCGCCGCTGCAGCCGCCCGTTAGGTTCCGCCGCAGCCGCCGCCGCCGCCGCCCGTTAGGGTTCACGCGTGCCCTCTCGAGTGTACCCCACATGTTTTTGTCCCGCCGCCGCCGCCGCCGCTGCCCGTTAGGGCCTGCCGCCGCCGCCGCCGCCGCCCGTTAGGGTTTATGCGTGCCCTCTCGAGTATGCCCCGCACTTCAATGTCCCGCCGCCGCCGCCGCCGTCTGTTAGGTTTCACGCGTGCCCTCTCGAGCATGCCCCACACTTGAATGTCCCGCCGCCGCCGCCCGTGCGGGTGCACGCGTGCCCTCTCGAGTATGCCCCACACTTGAATGTCCCGCCGCCGCCCGCTAGGGTCCGTCGCCGCCGCCGCCCGCTAGGGTTCACGCGTGCCCTCTCGAGTATGCCCCACATTTTAAAGTCCCGACGCTGCCGCCGCCGCCGTGGCCTGTTCGGGCCCGCCGCCGCAACCTCCGCCGCAACAGCTGCAATGTATACAAGACGGACGACGGAGACGACGACGACGACGAGGACGACGACGACGACGACGATGACGACGACGACGGACGAACGACGACGGACGACGGACGACGGACGACGGACGACGGACGACGACAGACGACGACGACGACGATGGACGACGACGACGACGACGACGACGACGACGACGACGGACGACGGACGACGGACGACGGACGACGACGGACGACGACGGACGACGATGGACGACGACGGGCGACGGAGACGACGACGACGACGACGACGACGACGGACGACGACGACGACCACGACGACGACGGACGACGACGACGTCGACGAACGACGACGGTCGACGACGACGATGACGACGACGGACGAACGACGACGGACGACGGACGAAGACCGACGAAGAACGACGACGACGACGAAGAACGACGACGACGACTTACGACGGACGACCGACGACGACGGACGACGGACACGACGACGACGACGAACGACGACGGACGATGACGGACGATGATGGGCGACGGACGACGACGACGATAACGGACGACGGACGAGGACGGATGACGACGACGACGACGGACGACGACGACGACGACCACGACCACGACGGACGACGACTGACGACGACGGACGACGACGACGACGAACGACGACGGACGACGACGGACGACGACTGCGACCACGACGGACGACGGACGGACGACGACGACGACGACGACGACCGACGACGGACGATGACGGATGATGACGGACGACGGACGACGACGACGACGACGACGGCGACGGACGACGATGACGACGACGATGACGGACGACGGACGACGACGGACGACGAATGCGACGACGACGACGACGGAAGACGGACGACGTCGGACGACGACGACGACGGACGACGACGACGACGACGATGACGGGCGACGGACGACGACGGACGACGACGGACGACGACGGACTACGACGGACGACGGACGACGACGATGACGAAGAACCCACGACGACGACGGATGACGGACGACGACGGACGACGACGACGACGGACGAACGACGAGGGACGATGACGGACGACGACGGACGACGACGGACGACGACGACGACCCAGCGAAGAACGACGACGCCGACGACGATGACGGACGACGGACGACGACGGACGAAGACGGCGACGACGACGACGAGGACGGCGACGACGACGACGACGACGACGACGACGACGGACGACGACGGACGAAGACGGACGAGGACGGACCACGACGAAGACGGACGACGACGGACGACGACGGACGACGACGGAGGACGACGGACGACGACGACGACGACGACGACCGACGACGGACGACGACGGACGACGGACGACGACGACGACGACGACGGACGACGACGACGACGACGGACGACGGACGACGACGGACGACGACGACGACGAGGACGAGGACGAACGACGACGGACGATGTCGGACGACGACGGACGACGGACGATGACGACGACGACGACGACGAACGACGACGGACGACGACGAAGATGACGGACGACGGACGACGACGGCGACGACGGCGACGACGACGGCGACGACGATGACGGACGACGACGGACGACGGCGACGACGACGACGGACGACGACGACGACGACGACGACGACGACGACGGACGACGACGGACGACGATGACGACGACGATGACGACGACTACGACGACGTCTACGCTGGTCGGACGTCGTGGGCTGGCGTTGCGGCTCCGGCGAGGCGGTGTCCGGCGTGGCAGTCCGACGTCGAGGTTCCTGCGAAGCGGGTGCCGGCGTCGCGGTCCGGCGGCACGGTTCGGGCGAGGCAGTCAAGCGTAGCGGTCCGGCGTCGCGGCCCTGGCGTCGCGGAGTCCGGCGCGGCGGTCCAGCGTCGCGGTCTCATGTTGTGGAGAACGCTAGGTGTAAGTCGGGCGCGCCCCCCTGCAGGGGGATTCTCGACGAAGATGAAAAATACCCCCAAAATACTCCAAATGGTCAAAAAATATTGAACAAAATAGTCCCCAGACATTTTTCGTCGAATATCCCCCGGTAGGGGGACAGGCCCGACTTAACGCCAGGTGCAGTCGAGACGCCGAAGTGGGGACCACCTTGGGCTTCAGAGGGGCTCAGTTCCCCTCTGAAGCCCAAGGTGGCGCCGCCTATTTTTTCCCCCTGGCGATCACGGGCGTGACCAGGGTCGGCGGCGAGCGAGGGGGATCAGTGAGAAGGAGGAGGCCTTCTCAGAAGATGGCGGGCCGCTCTTTCGATCCGGGTCGGGGGAGCCCGTTCGTGGCCGAGGCCTGCCGTGGGCACGAGAGTTCCCGTGCTCCTTGCTCGGCGTTCCTCCGGGTGCTCCAGATTTCGTAAGAAAGGGAGGGGGGTCTGATTTCGGGGGGGGGTCTCTTCCAGGCTATCTTGGAGGGCCTGGGGGTCTGGGGACGATGTTTTGGAGGGTTCTCCCACGGGGGAGGTCTGAAATGGCTTGTCTTGGAGGGTCCAGACCCCCTCCCTTTTATTACGAAATCTGGAGTACGTGGCGCGATGGCTGGTAGACCAGGGCGAAGGAGAAGGAACGCCGTGCAAGTAAACTTTGGGCGTTTCGCGCGGATTTCTTGAATTGGTAGACCAGGTCGAAGAAGAAGGAACGCCGTGCAAGTAAACTTTGGGCGTGTCGCGCGGATTTCTTGGATCCGCGCTGCCCCCACCCAGCGGCGCCTCCGGCGCCGCCCCTGGCGCGCTCCGCGCGCCTGGGAGGGGGGCCCAGCGAAGATCCAAGAAATCCGCGCGGAGCGCCAAGAGTTGACAGAGGTCACCCCCAGGGGCGCGAAGGTCCTCGCGCGTCGCGCACTGCGGCTCGGGTCTGACAGGCGCCCTTCGCCAGGGGCGGCGGCGCGGGGGCGCGAACAGGACCGCGCGTCTCGCTTTGCGGGGCGCGACACGCGAAAGGGGGGGTGACCTGCAGTGGAAACCCCATGCCAAGAAACGCCCTGCTCGCCTCCAGGGTGCCCTGGGCTTCTGGGGTTTCGCTGGTTCTGCGATGGAAAGCGTGGCGTTCCCACACCAAAATCCATGGACGGCCTGGGGTCTCAGGGTGGGGCTTCTGGTGGAAGGTCCCTTGTGGTCGAGCTCCTGCCGTAGGCCGAAGCCCCTCGCATCGAGGGCGAATCCCAGCTGACATTGGATCACCCCAGGGCGATTTCTGGAGGGTGACGCCCTCCTCGATTTCGTCTCGCAGCAGAGGCCGAATGAGGACAGAGCGAAGGAAAACGACAGCACAGCGAGAACGAGGCACACCGTTCAGCTCGAGCCCTGCTGCAGGTCTTCTTCCAGCGGCTGGCTCCTTTTGGGGGGCGCAGGCGCCGCTCTCCGAGGAGGGACGCCTGGGCTCCCAAAGCGGGGCATGCCCGAAGACGAGCGTCGCCCCAAAACGCCGCCGACGGCGTGCCTCAAGACGCTGCCCAAACTATTGTTCCGATCGCTGCCCCAGGCGGCTCACTGGATGCAGTCGGGTGGTTTTAAGTGACAACGTTTCTGGAGATGCACTGGATTCGACGCGTGAGTTTGGGTGTGTTGAGCACCAGTTCGAGCGAAGTGAGTTTCACCTGGGGCATGCTGTCGGCTCTTGAGGTCGGCCTGTGCGTTCGAGAGGAGAGGCACGGCCACTGCGGCCACGTCCGCGACTATTGTTCTTCTTTCGAAATACGGACCAATTTGATTTCGGGAGTGGCTGGGGGTTCCCCTGGGTCCTGCCTTTGGTGGTTCCTCGGGCGTTCTCCGTGAATCTGGGCGCAAGCAGGGCTCAGAAGGGGCTTCGTTTCCTTCTATTCTTCTGATGACAAGATTTTGATCGAACGAGTGCCACCACCACGACAACTCCCACTGTCATTATTTCTTCCTCCGCCAGCACCTTTTGCTCTTGCGCTGCATATGCTCGTCAGGGGCTGCACGCAGTTCTGCTTGGCCCTGCGACCCACAGCCGCTGACATTCCATGATTGCCCCCCCCTTTCCAGTTGTGTCGTCACTCGTCTCCGTGGCGTTCTGCGTGTCCCTGTGGCCCCGCTTTCTCTTTGGCCTCCCCTCATCTTGTTCCGACGGAAGCCACGCGCCGCCTGGCTTTTGCGCCGCGGGGCTGCTGGCAGATGGCAGCTGGTGGCGCTTGTGGTCGCAGTGGAGGCCAGCAGAGGGGGGATGGACGACGAGTGGGAAACCATCATCTCCTTGACAGTCATACCTCTTCGTGGGAGCACGGCAGAGCACGGGCCCATCTGGTGTTCTGTTTGGTGAGTCTTTCTGTTATGATTTGGCGTGTCTGTCATAGGATTCGTCTGCAGGCCTGCCTGCCAGATGTCTTCTTGGTCTGTCAGTTCGTCTCGTCTATGTCTGTCTGGTCTGCGGTTTTGTATCGTCGTTTGGCCTGGTCCGTCTGGCCTGGTTGGCCTGTTTGTGTCTATGTTCTCTGAGAGGGTTCCAGGGGCCGACTTCGAGATGACCCTGATTAGGTGATCGAAGGTCGGGGGTGACCGTGCGGGCGACGCAAAGCTGCGCGAGGCGAGGGCGATGATGTGTGGAAGAAGATTCTCCTTCCGGCTCGTGTTAGCCTGCGGGATTGTGCCGTGGTTGTCCACTCGGTTATCCCGTGGTGGTGGTCCCACGATTGTCCCGCGGATGTCCCGTGGTTGTCCCGTGGGTCGTCCCGTGCCCGTGGTTGTCCCATGAGTTCTTCCGTGGCTGTCTCGTGGGACAGACAATGAGGCTGATCGACCAGAGCTTAGTGGCTGAGAACGACGCTACCCCCACTGGTAACACGGTTTCGGCTCGGTTCGGTCGTGCGTGCGGCCGAGGCGCAGTTGTACGAGTCAGCCACGCGCAGAGGGGGTCGGGGGAGGGGGGAATGCTTCCTAGAAGCGCCCTTGCTTCTTAGAAGGCGCGGGCCTTCTCTGTAGATGTATGGCCAGCCCCACTGTGCGCGCCGCCAAACGAGGGGATGATGTGTCGGCCGTTGCTGCTGCCGAATCGGACAACAGGGTTCTGCTCTGATGCCTCGTGGTGAGGCGCGGGGTTGTCCCGTGGGTTGTTTAGTGGGTTGTCCAGTGGGTGGCGCCATCGTTGTCTCGTGGTTCTCCCGTGGGTTTTCGAGTGGGTTGTCCCGTGGGTTGTTCCAGGGTTATTCCGCGGGTGGTCCTGTGGTTGTCTTGCGAGTTGTCCCGTGGATTGTCTCGTGGTTGTCCCGTAGGAAATACACATGGAGATGTGAATCGTCATCCACATCGGAGTGTACATCCAATCCGAATTTAAATATCCATCGACGTGCACACCAGCATGCAAATCCAGTTGCAGTCGGTATGCCCATTGAAATGCGGATCGAACAAGCAACCCGAAGCACATCGAAGTCTAAGCTCCTCACCCTCCCAATCTCATCATCACCCGAAGGGTGTTTAAAGAGATACGGTTGATGGAAACAATTAAGCAACACCCCCCCCCGCAATTCAAAGTTGACAGGTGTTCGCAAGACCGCGCGGAGGCCCCAAACCGGAAGATCCGAAACCAACATTGCATTTGGGGGGATGGGGGGGAGGATCAAACCATATGTTCTGCATGAGTGTTGCTTAATTGTTTCCGATACCTGTAACACGTGTAGATGTAAGAGCCTCCACGTTTGCCAGTCGACCCCGTTTGATGGGGTGGGCACCAGGGCCCGTGCGGCCGTTCTTGGGGCCACTTTCGGGGCTTCTCGGGGCCATCCCAGAGCCCACTTCAACCCTCGCGTGCTCTCCTTGGCCTTGTTGTCGTCCCCCGGAGAGTGTGGGGGGAACCGATTTCGAAGGGGGAGCAGGAGGAGGAGGAGGAGGAGGAGGAGGAGGAGGGGCGAGGAGGAGGAGGAGGCGGAGGAGGAGGAGCAGAGGAGAGCAGGAGGAGGAGCAACGAGAGGAAGGAGAGCAGGAGGGGAGGAGGGGGAGGAGGAGAGGAGGAGGAGGAGCAGCAGGAGGAGGAGGAGGAGTAGGAGGAGGAGCAGGAGGAGGACGGAAGAGGAAGCGGAGGAGAGGAGGAGGGGAGGAGGAAGAGAGGAGGAGGAGGAGGAGGAGGGGCGGAGGAGGTAGGGCGGGAAGGAGGGAGGAGGAGAAGGGAGGGAGGAGGAGCGGGAGGAGGAGTAGGGGAGGATAGGAGGATGTAGTGAGGAGGAGAGGAAAAACGAATCATCTCAATAGTAATTAAGATCTACATATGAGTATCAAGAGCGAGGCGGCGGGGAGGCCGCGCGCACGCATCCTAAAAGGGGCGAGCTGCGTAGAGAGTAAAGATAAATAATAAGTATACTCTTCAGACGAAGGGTACAATTACTAACAAAAACAGTATGCATATGAATAACATGAAGAGACATACGAATAGGACAACAAATATTCATAATAACAATAATAATTATACTACGAAGAAGAAGATGAGGGGAGGAGGAGGAGGAGGAGGAGGAGGAGGCGGGAGGAGGAGGAGGAGGAGGAGGAGGCGGAGGAGCAGGAGGAGGAGGAGGAGGAGGAGGAGGAGGAGGAGTTGCGTGTCCCAAGAGTGTACGGGGGGGATGCCTTGCGGACCGAGAAGGGCCCCCTCCCGTCAACAGCCAGACTGGAGCATCTGGCACTCTGCCAGCGGTCTGGCGTCTGCTGCACACAGCCGATGGTCGCACGGGGGCTCGTCTTCGTCGTCGTCGCCGTCGCTGCCGTCGTCGTGTCGTCGTCGTCGTCGTCGTCGTCGTCGTCGTCGTCGTCGTCGTCGTCGTCGTCGTCGTCTTCGTCGTCGTCGTCGTCGTCGTCGTCGTCGTCGCTGTCGTCGTCGTGGTCGTCGTCGTCGTCGTCGTCGTCGTCGTCGTCGTCGTCGTCGTTGTCGTCGTCGTGAGAGGCATGCGCACCGCCCCTGGGCCCAGTGCCGCATAGCAGGAGTCACGAAGGCCTCCGAGGAGGAACTCTGCACGCAAACCTCACAATCAGTGGGCGGTCGGGGGTGTGGCTTCGCCGGGAGTGGATAACCGACCGCTGCGATATACAGTCGACGCGCCTAGGAAGGACGCACGCCTTCATCTCGGGTACCCTTATGTCCTTGCCTCTGCGGCCCGTCCTGTGCCGTTTTCATTGGTCGCCCGCCGCTTCCAGAAATGTACCCAACCCTTTCTACACATGTGGCGACGATACACCCGATCAATCCAAGCGAACATGTTGACGTACCCGCAGGGGCCCACGAAAGTGGCGACAGTGGCGCACTTCGCAGCCCCCCAGGGGAGCCGCGAGGTCTCGGCTGGGTCTGTTTACCACTCCACTCCGCTGGGCCTCCCAGGAGCCCACGAAAGTGGCGACAGTGGCGCACTTCGCAGCGACTCAGGGGAGCCCCGAGGTCTCAGCTGGGTCCTCCTCGTCCTCCTCCTCCTCC
>CAUYUJ010003929.1:22873-32873 GCA_963575745.1 Prorocentrum cordatum
AGGTGATGACTAGGGGGGGTGGGTATCATGGCGGGGGCCATGATATTTATTTCCCCAGATCTTGTGGCGCCTCTTCTTATTTCATTACGTCCATGGCCCCCCACCGCATTTCTGCGGCCGCGCACATGCCGCCGGTCATGATTTGCGCCCCCCCCTCTTGGATACCCCCCTCTTGGCCGCTCCCGAACTTACTTGCTATGAGGACGGGATGCCCAGAGGAAAACGCGTTCCCAGGCTCTTCAGCGTTTTCGGCCTCCTTGAGTCCTTCCCAGACCCGAGGACCGTCAAAACACGGCTCGGGATGAAATATCTGGTCCAGGCAAGGCCCCCGGGTCCATGGCCTGCTTCCCACGGGACCCCTTCCCTCATATCAGAATATGCATGCCGAGTAGGATAATAGGATCACCAAGGCAGCGTGGAGGAGCCCACGCGGTGCCCCGTAAAAGGGCGTGTACTTCTTCCCTCCCATCTCTCTGTCAGCTCCCTTTGCACTGCGCTGGCCTCGGGCCATCCATTGCAGCGCAGCATCCACTCTGCGTCAGACACCACCCGAGTGGAGGAGCTCGCATGTCGCATGCGTTGCAATCGCCCATGTCGGCACCCCCCTCACGCGGATCGCACCCCACAGGGAACTCCACTGTGCGCCTCCGTGGCCAACTTCGCATGCAGGCCTCCGCCCATCTCGGCGCACCTCCACCCATGATTGATGGGCCGATTTTCCACCACCGCCACCATTATATGTAGGAGAGGGAAGACGAGGAGGAAGATGAGGAGGAGGAGGCGGAGGAGGACAGGGGCGCATGGTGGAGTTCCCTGTTAGGTGCGATCCGCGTGAGGGGTGTGCCGCCTTGGGCGGTTGCAACGCATGCGAGCTTGATGGGCTAATTTTCCACCACCACTACCAAAGGCAGGACGGGGGAGACGGGAGGATGGGGAGGTCCGCCTCCTCCTTCTCCTCTTCCTCCTCCTCCTCCTCTTCCTCCTCCTCTTCCTCCTCCTCCTCCTCCTCCCTTCTCCCTCCTCCCTCCTCCCTCCTCCCTCCTCCCTCCCTCCTCCCTCCTCCCTCCTCCCTCCTCCTCCCTCCTCCCTCCTCCTCCTCCCTCCTCCCGCCTCCCTCCTCCCTCCTCCCTACTCCTCCTCCTTCTTCTCTTTCTCCTTCCTCCTCCTCCTCCTTCCTTTTCCTTATACATCACTTCTCCCTGTCGCACCCCGAGGCCAGTTTTTAGGGCGGGCGGGACGTGTCGCCTGAGAATGTCTCACCATTGATGAATCTGAAGCCTACAACATGACAACAGTTTCACAGATGGACGGCGTGTGGTTTTCAACATGTGGCTCTCGCATTGGCGCCGCGCACATTCGCTTTAACAAACTGCAAGAGCTTCACGGATTGAGGGTGGTTTTCGAAATGTGGCTCTCGAATTGGCGCCGCGCACATTCGTTCCAGACATTTGCAAGAGTTTCATTGATGGAGGGCGGGTCGTTTTCAATATTTGGCTCTCGCCTTAGCGCTGCGCACATTCTTTTTCAATTTCAAAGATTGCAGGAATTGCACGGATTGAGGGCGATTCCTTCTCAAGGTGTGGCTCTGGCCTTATGGAAGTCGATTAATGGAAAGGAAGCATGCTGTCACACAATTTCCAGATGTCTAGAACATGGTTCAAACATGTTTTAAACACGTAAAAACATGTTTGAAGCACTTGTAGAACATGTTTTAGACATTTTGAACATATTTTAATTCGATTATAGGAGTGTTAGAGTGTCCATTGTCATGGCACCCATAACTCTAGCCTTAGCGCCGCGCACATTCGTTTAAAACAATTGCAAGAGTTTCACGGATTGAGGGCGGGTGGTTTTCAAAATGTGGTTCTCGCCCGAACGCCGCGCACAGTTTTCCAAACATTTGCAAGAGTTTCACGGATTGTGGGCGGTTCCTTTCCAAAATGTGGCTCTCGCCTTAGCGCCGCGCACATTCGTTTTCAAGAATTGCAAGAGTTTCGTATATTCCCATGATCAACGTACCAGAAATAGTGTCTAGGAAAGATTCAAGAACATGCTGGTGCAACCGTTATGTTGATTCGCTGTGTTGAAGTCCCAAACATGGCGTTCTGGCACGATTCCGAATCGTCAAGACGCGGCAGTCAGGTTGATCCGCGGCGTTGAAATCCCGAAAACAATGTTTTGGCATGCTCCAGGATCTTCAAACGGTTGTCTTCCAACGAGGCAGTTCCCTCAATGGAAATGAACCGTTTTAGGGGCCTATGAAGAGGGAGCTTGGAGGGAGGGTTAGTTCCAACATCGTTGATGACTCTTGGGTTTACACTGGTCCTCCTCCGTCTCCTCGCCCCTGACTTCGGGTTGGGCTGGGGTGGCTTGGTAGGTAGTCACCATGGCACCCCGGGATCGGCGCGCCTGCCTCCCAGACACACGGCATCCCCGCTTCGGCGCCCCTGGGATCGGCCCGGAATGCGACGCGCCACGTGCCGCGCACAGCCCGTGAGGCTGGACGCGACGCGGTGCGCGCAGGGAGACGTCATGGTGCGTGTGCGCGTCTGTCTGGATCGCTCCAAGCGCCCACGAAAGGCCAGGAGGGGGGCCCAAAACAGTCGGGCCCTGATCAGTAGGTCGACCCTGCCAACTCAGGGGGCCCTTGCGTCCTGTGCTTCGCAGAGCCATGCCTCGTGCATTTCTGTGGCAGTGTGGCCCTCGGAATGGTCCTGTGTCCTGTCGCGTGTCCTGCCCAGTCGAGGCCGACTGTGAGCGCCCGACAGAGCGTCTGATGGGTAGCGGGGGCTCTCCTTCGAAGAAGAACAAGCGCCCTAAACATGAACTTTTGGCGCTCCGCGCAGACTTTTTGGATCCGCGCTGGGCCCCCCCCACCCCCCGGCGGCGCCTCCGGCGCCGCGCCTGGCGCGCTCCGCGCGCCTGGGAGGGGGGGTCCGGCGCAGATCCAAGTCATCCGCGCTGAGCGCCACAAGTTTCTGTGCATGGCGCCTTTTCTCTTCTTCTGTTTTTTGGAAGGGCGCGGGTCGTGCGCCACAGGGGGGTCCACATGCGGCCTCGGTGCGCGCGCTCGCCCTGCGGGCGTCCGACCCCCCCCCCCCCCTGGGGGCCAAATTCCTCGCGCCAAATTCCTCGCCAAATTCCTCGAGAGAGAGAGAGGTTTTCCTCGGAGGAGATTTCGCGGTTGACCTCGGTTTGGGTTTTTCCTCCGTTTGGGTTTTTCCTCGGTTTGGGTTTTTCCTCGGTTTGGGTTTTTCCTCGGTTTGGGTTTTTCCTCGGTTTGTTTTTTTCCTCGGTTAGGGGGGGGTCTCCCCGCAACGGGCGCCTCCGGCGCGCGCGCCGCGGCGCGCCTGCTTTGGGGCCCCCCCTGTCCGCAGGGGCCCCGTGGCGCGCAGCTTTCGAAGGGAGGACCACGCCCCGGTGTGGTCTTCTTGTCCGTCGCCCCCAGTCGCGCAGCTCACAGGGCGACCCCTTCTCTCACATCTCACGGGGGGGGGGACCTCTCGCAGAGGTGGTGGCCAATGCATTCAAGGTTCTACTATTCCGGCTTTTGGATCACGCTTTAGTCTTGTGATTATCAGCGAACGAACAACACACATACACCCATAGCCATAGGGAGGTTCCAGTCAATGCAGTCTGTCGGAGGCGGAGGCGTCTGTCAACCTAGGCTTGCTTATCCGACGGGGGCATCGGCTTCGGTCCTTTTTGCTAGTATCGCGTGCTCGGGGATCTTCGGGCTCCCGGGGCATCGGCTTGAGTCCTTTGCTCCAGGCTACGTGCAGTTTTACCGTGACTGCTCATCGCCTGTGCCCTCCGTGGGTACGGACTTCGTCAATGGGACCCAGGGCAGAGTGCTCTGGAGAAGGGCCCTCACGGGCCGCACAGCCTCGCGCCCGGCACGGGTGCGGGTTGTCGGACTCTTGGGGGGAGGCTCCAGCTCAGGCGGGGACCCCCATCCGACAACACTCACCCATAGCCCCCTCCGTCCCGCCTAGGAGGGTCAGTGTGTGTGTGTGTGCAGGCCAATTCGCTTTTCGATGCCCCCGTCTAGATCTAGCGCTGGTGCAGCCAACTCTGCTTCGCCGCCGATGAGAAATGGTGTGTGTGTGTGTGCGGGTGTGTGTGTGTTCTTCGATCGTAATGATGGCTTGGCCATTCGTCAGTCTGATGTTTGACTGGGGCGGTGGTGGATCTCCTCACTGGTCCGTGTCTGCGGCCACCTGAGTGGGGGGACGGGCGCGTGCGAGCCCCTGCCCGCACTGGGAGAGGGGCTGCTTTGGAAGGGTCGATGGCCTGCAGTGGAAACCCATGCCAAGAGACACCCTGCTTGCCTCCAGGGTGCCCTGGGTTTCTTGGGTTTCGATGGTTTTGCCATGGTAGCGTGACGCTCCCACACCAAAAATCAGTGTGACGTCCTGGAATGTCAGGGTTGGGTTTCTTGTGGAGGGTTTCATGTGGTCGAGCCCCTACTGTAAACCACCTGCGCCAAGACTGCCGGCGGGATTTAGCGCAGCCCTCGCGACACCCACACACTCGTTAAATCCTTAGTGGCATGAGGTTTGTTGAGACGACTCACGCTTGCATGTGTGTGTATGTACAGTGAGCGGCTTGAGTTAGGAACACTTATTTTCAAAAGGGGCTCGGTCGTTCCTTAAGGCTTGCATGCGTTACGTATCCTTCCTTATGCGTTTTTGTATTATTGATCGTTCCTTATGCTTTTGTTCCTTGGAAAACAGGGGCTTCGTTCCTGATTTATCGTTCCTTAGGTCAGGCCGATGACTGTAAGCAGCATGACGGGGCTCGCCGCGCCAGCACGCTCAGGCAGGAACTCTTCCGCCCCAGAGGGGCCTTTTCTCCCCTCCCTCCGCGGCCGCCTCGTCTGTCCTCTCCCCGCTCTGGTGCGCTGGCCAACTCGCTTCTCGGTGCCCCCGTCTAGCTTTATCGCCGGCGCAGGCAACTCTGCCTCGCCGCCAACGGAAGAAGTGCGCAAGCAGCATGCGTGATGGGGGCGTCGGAGTTTCAGGCGCTGTGGCCTGCAGCGAATGTCGGAGAGTGTGGCGCAACCTGCGCACATCAACAGGCACTTGGGTTACGTTCTGAGATGTGGTTCTTCCGAAGAGAAAAATAATAGGAACAATGACAATACTAAGAAACATACTAACAATACTACAACTAATACCGGCAATACGAACACTAACAACAATAAGACGAATGAACATACACATCGTGGCATAAACATAAGCTTTCGACGCTTCGCGCGGATTTCTTGGATCTGCGCTGGCCCCCCCTGGCGGCGCCACTGGCGCCACCCCTGGCACGCTCTGCTCGCCAGGGAGGTGGCTCCAGCTCAAATCCCAGAAATCCGCGCGGACGGGCCAACGTTTCTGTCAATGCCGCTTTTTGCTCCTTTAATTCGTTACGTTTTGAGTTGTGGTTCTTGGCTTACGGATTCGAAGTGGAATGACCATTAACAATCACGCATTTGCAGGCCATCGAAGCTGCATACTTGGCGTGATGTCACGATGCATGATCACGGAGTTTAGCCCTCACAAGTTTGTGGGCCATCGAGGCTCAGGATACGAAGTTCTCGGATGAAGTCTGATCTCGGAGTGCCGAAGTTCACACGTGGCAGAGCTCCAGAAGTGGCGCTTTTCTCCAACTAGGCCTTCCCTACATGAGTTCCCATTTTCTGCTTAAGCATCCAGGGTCTACCTGGGGATTCGATTCGCCATCCGTGCCATTCCCATGCATCTTAAGATTACAATATTTGGGTCACGAGCAAGGCTTCGAAGACCTTGGACACTGCTGGATCCTCTGAGGATAACGTTAGGGCCTCTTGGGGGCAAATTGAGGCCACCTTGGGTCTGTGTGGGGGCACCTTTGGGGATCGGGAGGAAGGTGTTGAGGCCTCAGGGGGCCGTCGGGAAGCTACCTGCGCAATATTAGAGCCCTCTCGCGGCCCCGAGGTTTCCTCTTGGGATCATCTTGGGGCCTCCTGGAAGCATAATCATAATGTTGGACAGCGTAAACCCCAAACAGTACGCTATCGCACTGTTGAGGTGGAAGCCCTACAGTGCACGTGAGCTATGTGGTGACAACTTTGCCGTGTAAGTTGGGCGGTTTGAGCTGGAGATGGAGAGCTATGCGATGTAGGGCAGCCTGTGTAGTCTATGTGGTGTAAGCTGTGTGGTGTGAGCCATGTGGTGTTTGCTGTGTGGTGACGTCTACGCCGCGTAGGCTGAGAGCCCAGGGTGCCCACGAGGCGCCCACGAGGCCGCACGAGCTGCAGCGTGGCGCAAGCTTGGGCAACCCGCCCAGCGCACGAGGCGCCGCGGCACGGGGCGGCAACGTGGCGCAGCCTCGGCATACCCCCCCGCAGCACGGCGCGCCCACGAGGCGCTCACGAGGCAGCACGGGCAGCTCGGGCGGCATCGCGGCGAACTCCAGGAATACCCAACCGGTGGCCTGACAGAGCTAAGTGAGAGCCTCTGAGCAGGCAGGCGCTGTTTTGGAAACGCGTTGCAGGCAATCCACACTCAGTCACAACCTGTTGTGAAGCAGATGCCTTGTTCCAAGTGGGCCACCCTGGGCAATCGTAAACGCCATCCTGGGCGTCATGCCTTGTAGGCCGTCTTGGGCGATACTGGAGAGCATTGGTGGCTTCAGGAAACATCTTGAGTGCTCCATGGAGCCATCTTGCGCTGTCCTGGTGCCGTTGTGGGCCGTCAACCAGTTTTGGGTGCACGGTGCAGTAGCCCTGGATGGGGATTCTGAGAGATTGCCGGAGGCCGAGGCGACGCGGTTTATTTTCGCAACATCTTTTTTCGGGAGGGGGGTGGGGCGGGGGAGCAGACGCGGCTCGGGACACAGCTTGGTCAGACTTTGCTGGATATCCTGTTCTGGGCCAGGCGGGGGCTTGTGCCACTCGACATGCTGCAAATACCAGACAACTTTCAGTGAGAATCAGAATCGCCGACCAGTTCGCAGGAAACGCACATACACATGCTGCTTGATCTGGGTCGCGTCAATCACCAGGGGCCATCGGACATGTAGTAGTTTTTAACATTTCGGCACAACCTACCAATGTACCAGTGTTTTGGACAGACAAGGGGCCTCTTGTAGTCCCTTACGGGGGAATCAGGGGGGGGGCCCTTGGAGGCCTCCTTGAGACGGGGGCTTCTTGTTGGGGCCATCCTGAGGTTGAGGGCTCCTGAAGCCCCTTCGAGCTCCCCCGTTGGGGGGCCCTCTTCGGGAGCATCTTGGGCTTCTATCGGGGACTGCGGAGGCGTCTTGGGGCGATTTAGCAGCGGGTGCCGAGGTCACGAGGGACTGGCCCGACGATTGGCGACAGCAGTTCTCCTCGCAAGGCGGGGAAGAAAGGCCTCAGGCAAGCCCAATCGTTCGGTAGCGAATCATAGGAGCCTGCTGTGCCCTCGCAATTTCGTCTTCAGCGTCGATCAGCGTCGATGAGCGTCTGAGAATCGATGTGACAGCGCCGATTTAGCGTCAGCTAGCGTCGATTAGCGTCAATGTAGCGTCGATTTTGCGTCGACTAGCGTCGACTAGCAAGAGCCGACAAGATTGTACGGGAGGCTCCCATGAGTTGCCACCGAACAACCGGGGAACAACTCGAGGAGTTGTGTCAGTTGTCGGCCAAGGGCATGTTCTGTGGACCAGGGCTCGGTTCGAACGGTGTTCTGGCGATTTCGGTGGCCGTTTTCGTTCCGGCTTCGCTCTGCAGCACGGGCGGAACGAAGACGGAACGAGGGACAGCGAAACAGGCACGAAAACGGAGAGCACTGTTTTAGCTCGAGCCCTGCCGTGGGCCCTCTTGAGCCTTTGAGGCCCGCCCCTCACCACCCACCAACCCACCCCAACCCAACCCGAAGGCTCAGATTTACCCTCGATTTCCAGTGGGGGGGGGGTCGGGAAACATCGAAAAAACACATGTGGAACCCTTACCCCCCCCAACCTGAAATTCGGGTCTTCGGGTTGGGTTCGGGTGGTCTGGTAGGCAGTCAGCCCCTTGGCCCGACGGCCCGTCTGAGAGGCCCGTGGCGGGGAGGCCCGCCGGAGGGGCAGAGATCGGTGGGGGTGGGACGCGGAAGGCATGCCTGACGGGCTCGGGTTACGACCAGCACCAACGGGCGATCTGCGACGAGACGAGAAGGAAGGGCTCCGAGCTCTATCAGGGGCAACGATAGGGGGGGATAGGCAGGGGGGGGAATGCGTCGACTGCCGATCGCCCATTGATCTCCGATAGGGGTCTCACAGCCCCATCCCGCCCAGGAGCGTGCGGACGGGCTATTGGGGGTGCGTCGCCGATCCATCGGCGATGCAACGCCGATTCCAGGTCGATGTTTCCGCCTCTGTTGATGGGCCCATTTTCCACCACCGCTACCATAGGTAGGAGAGGGAGGAGGAGGAGGCGGAGGAGGAGGAGGAGGAGGAGGAGGAGGAGGAGGAGGAGGAGGAGGACCTCCCCGTCCTCCCTTCTCCCCCGTCCTACGTGTGGCAGCGGTGGCGAAAAATTAGCCCATCACCTGTGCCAGTCCCACTCAATGGTTGCCTCTCGCTCTAGAAAACAGCTGTGCTCGAGAAAATCACTGATAGTCTGGCACCCGATTCCAGGTCGATGTGTCTGCCCCTGTGCCAGCCCCCCCTTATCGTTGCCCCTCGCTCCAGAATGCAGCCGTGAACGAGAAAAAAGCGCTGATGGTCCGGCAACCCTCTGGAGGCTCCTCGCGGTGTCGTTCGGGCTCTTCTCCCACGCTGCCAGGTCCATGATGGGGCCATCCTTGTGGTGTTTCGACTATTTCCACCATCCCAGCCATTCAGGCGAGTTGTCCTGAGCAACTTAAAGTGTAATGCACAGATGTATGTGTCTATCTGTATATCTAACTGTATGTCTGTCTGTCTGTCTTTCTGTCTGTGTCTGTCTGTCTGTCTGTCTGTCTGTCTGTCTGTCTGTCTGTCTGTCTGTATGTATGTACGTACGTACGTACGCACGGACGTACGTACGTACGTATGTATGTATGCATGTATGTATGTATGTATGTATGCATGCATGCATGCATGCATGTATGTATGTATGTATGTATGCGTGTATGTATGTATGTATGTATGAATGAATGTATGTATGTATGTATGCATGTACGTACGTACGTACGTACGTGCGTACGTATGTACGTATGTATGTATACATGCATGTATGTATGTATGTATGTATGTATGTATGTATGCATGCATGCATGCATGTATGTATGTATGTATGTATGCATGTACGTATGTATGTTTGTGTGTATGTTTGTGTGTATGTATGTATGAACGGATGCATGCATGCATGCATGCATGCATGCATGCATGCATGTACGTATGTATGTATGTGTGTATGTATGTATGTATGTATGTATGTATGTATGTATGTATGTATGTATGTATGTATGTATGTATGTATGTACGTATGTACATATATACGTATGTACGTACGTACGTACGTACGTACGTACGTAGGTAGGTAGGTAGGTAGGTAGGTAGGTATGCATGTATGTATGCATGTATGTATGTATGTATGTATGTATGTATGTATGTATGTATGATTGTATGCATATACATCTATATTCGTATATTTGTATTTGTATTTATATATTTATTGTAGTGGCCTCCAGCCAGTGCTGCCGATCCGGGTGCGCTCCCGATGCGATCTGGTTGGTGGACGGGAAGGTGGAGGCGGAGGGAGGTGGAGGGAGGTGGAGGGAGGTGGAGGGAGGTGGAGGGAGGTGGAGGGATGATGAGGCGGAGGGAGGTGGAGGGAGGGATTGCCTCACGATGGCCCAAGACGGCCTAAGCAGCCCCCAAGAGGCCTCCAAGACGGCCCAAGAGGCCTCCAAGTGCTTTCCTCTAGGTTTTTGAAAGCCCAAGACGGCTCAAGACCCCCCCCCTGGAAAACGGAGCACGCCGCGTCCCCCCCACCCGGCAGAGCCACCCCGGCACCCACCCC
>CAUYUJ010003929.1:35373-74398 GCA_963575745.1 Prorocentrum cordatum
GACGACGACGACGACGGCGGCGACGACGGCGGCGACGACGGCGGCGACGACGACGACGACTAGCGACGACCGACGAATTCCCAACGACAAACAACGAATGGTGATCAGGACGACGACTGTCGACGAGCGGCGAACGACGATGAGTCACGGACGACGGGCGACAAACGCCGACCGACGCCGGACCACCGCGCGGCTGTGCGTAGCCCGCCTAGCCTTTAGCGGAAGAGGTTCGCTCTCGCCCCGCCGACCAAAACTGTTTCGGGAACTCTCAGGCCGCGTCGGGGCTCCTCGCGCGGCCTGAGCTCCGCGCGGAGCTCCGCGCGCTTATGCCCATGCCGCTGCCTGCTCCTGACGACCTGCCCCCTCCCTCCCCCTCCTCCTCCTCCTCCTCCTCCTCGGGGGCGGACTCGCGCGCCGCAGCGGCGGCGGCCTCGGGTGCGCGATGGGTCTCGCGGGGGGGTCGGCGCGCGGCGCCGGGCGGCCTCCCTGCGCGGCGGTGCTGCGCTCTGCGCGCGCACAGGGAGAGGCTCGCGCGGAGCAGCGGCGAGAGTCGCGGAACGCAGATGCTCCTCCTCCTCCTCCTCCTCCTCCTCCTCCTCCTCCTCCTCCCTCCTCCTCCCTCCTCACCGCCCCGTTCGGGGGCCCCCGATCGGAGCGCCGTCGCTCGGGGGCCGGGACGGGGTCGGCGCGGAACACCAGACAGTTTTTTGGGGTCGGCGGGGGGAGAGCGAACCTCTTCCGCTACAAGCTAGGCGGGCTACGCACAGCTCTAATTAGGGAGACAGGGCACAGGCGGGCGAGGCCTCAGGCGGCCGGAGTGGGCGGGGCCCGGGGTGCGCAACACCAGACAGACTCTAGTCAGCAAGGCGCCGATCTTGAAATGAGGCCTACGCATCAGCGTGAACACCATGTCATACAAATGAAATCGTTCCGACCAAAGCAGCACACACCTGACGCATCAAGAATTCCCAAGCGAAAAGACCGCATTCGGTAGAATAGGGAGCCCCGCTCGCACCAAATCCAGCGAGAGAGAGAGAGAGAGAGTGGATCATATGGGGAAGTCATTGGCAGAGCAGCAGCAACGCCAGGAGCAAGAGCAGCAGTAGCAGCAGGAGGATGAGATTGCTCGCTTTTTGACGATTGCTACGCTGGGGGCCACACGCGCTTAGCTCTGGGGGACACGCACCTCGAAGCTAGGTGCGTGCGAGGATGAGAGGAAGCCAGAGGAGGTGGGAGTGGGAGCAGCAGCGTCAGGATCATGAGTCAGCGGGAGGTCTTGGCGCGAAGACGGCGACGGTGACAGCAGTAGCAGCGGTAGCAGCAGCGATGACGATGACCATCGTCCTCGTCGTCGCCGTCAGAGCCTGAACGGTCACCGCCCCTCGCCGAGGCGGGCCGGACGGGCCAGCGCTGCCCGAGCGCGGGGGACATGGCCGCTGGCTCTCCGAAGGAGGCGGAGCCCCACTCGGCGGCAAACACGGGGGGGAGTGAGAAGGGGCGGGCCTTCTCAGAAGGCTCGGAAGTTCCCTGGCCTTCTGAGAAGTTTTCTAAGCCTTCCCGGAAGACAGACAAAAACCTTTCGGAAGGCGCAGTGGGTTCTGAGAAGTCCCGCCGCCTTCTCAGAAGACCTTCTCCTTCTCACTTCATCCCCTCGCTCGCGGCCAACCCGCTCCCCCCACCCCTGCCTCTGACGGACAGGGGGCACGGAGGACCAGGGGGTGGCGGGATGATCACGATGACGATGGCGATGAGCGCCATCGTCATCGACATCATCACCCATCGTCGTCCTCGTTGTCATCGTCGTCGTCACAGAGCGGAAGGACAAAAAGGAGCAGATAGGCAGGGGGAGGAAGAGGAGAAGGAGGAGGAGGAAAAACAGGAGGAGGAGGAACAGGGGGAGAAGGCGGAGGAGGAAGAAGAGGAGGAGGAGGAAGAGGAGGAGGAGGAGGAGCAGGAAGAGGATGAGGAGGAAGAGGAGGAGGAGGAGGAGGAGATTAAGGGGAGGGAGGAGGAGGAAGAGGAGGAGGAGGATGAGGAGGAGGAGGAGGAGGAGGAGGGGAGGAGGAGGAAGGAGGAGGAGGAGGAGGAGGAAGAGGAGGAGGAGGAGCAGGTCAAGGAGGAGGCGGAGAAGGGAGGAGGGAGCCTGTCCACCTCTCTCCCTCCAGCCCTGGCTCTGTTCGTTGGCACGGCTGGTAAAGTATCTGTCATCCCTCTCTCTGTCAGGTGCCCACGCGCGTGTTCGTGCCTGCTCCGTGCGAGCCCTCAGTAGGCTCTTGTTCTGTCCCAGATCCAGCTTCCTGGAGAAGCACACGGATGCCGTTCTCCCGCTGCTGGTACCTCCGGCGCTTCGAAGGAGATTGAGGTGGCCACCCGTAAGGCTGGTATCTTTGTGTAGGTGGCTTGTGTGTTTCTTGCTTTCTTTTTCCCCATTATTCACATCATCGTCAACATCCTCACCCCCTCCTCCCCCTCCTGGTCGTCGTCGTCGTCATCATCATACCTCATCATCATCATCATCACCACCATAATCATCATTATTTGTCCTGGTCCACCTTCTGCTCCTCCTCCTCATCAGGGCCGCGCCATTCGTTTCCTGTCAACATCCATTCGCCACCTGGTTGATGGTACTGACGATGATAACGGGGAGGAGGAGGAGGAGGAGATGGTGGAGGGATGATGATGATGATGATGATGATGATGATGATGATGATGATGATGATGATGATGATGATGATGATGATGATGATGATGATGATGATGATGATGATGCTGATGATGGTGATGGTGATGGTGATGGTGATGGTGATGATGAGGAGGAAAGCAGCCGACTGAGTAAATAAGCTCCTCCCCGCCTCATATTTAATTAATACATAGCTTAGTTTGCATGCATTGCACTGTCCTCTGGAACTAACAGCTGCGTTCCGCAGCTGTCTGACTGCTCGAACAAGCCAACCTTGGCTTGCAGGAGAGATAAGGATCGCGCCAGCCCTCGGCCGTCGTGCGTCGTCGGTTGTAGGCCAGCCGGCTTCTCCCCTTCCCATTTCTGATAGAGTAGTCTTGCTTAACGGATACTTGTCTTATCAATGTCTCATCCCGTCCCCTCTCTCCCTGATCAGAGTGAACATGAGATCTTAATTCCTTTGTCATCTTACCCTGATTCTTAGAGGCGCGACTTAGTCGACGCGGGGCCGTCACATCCCAAAGAAGAACTTTCAAATGTGCCCCGCGACTCAGTCGCTGCGGGAACGAGCTATGATAAGACTGACATCGTGTCCAATATCTCGAGAAGCGCCGACGGGCGCGTTGTGCAACAGGATGGACACGACACAAACAAGGACGGTCTAATTCAGGACCGAGTCCCTCCTTCATACATCGCCACTCGGGTAGCAAGGGGCAGAAGTACCGAGGGAGTATCAGAGATGTCGGTAGACGTCTCTCCCGTGGGAGCTCCGATCGGTGATCGCGAGCAAACCCCAGACCCGTACGGGCGAGATGGCGTAACATCAAGACCTAGACGAAGTGCGTTCTCGTCATGGAGTGCCGAATCGACGGAGTCAATCAGCCCAATTCCGAACGCTACACATGCTATCGCTACTGCCGCTGGTGAAGCCGGCCGGCCAGGGGAAGTCCAAGAGAACGTGAATACGTACCCTCGTATCCCAACCGAATGGGTGGGTACGAGTGCCAACGTTCCCGTCCCAATAGCACTTAACGGTCAGTTTGGTCAGGACAGTGATGGCCCAACTGAAAAAGATAATGCAATATCTCCAATGGAGGAAGATTTTGATAGCATCAATGACGACATTTCCCTGAGCCGAGCATTGTCCGTGATGGTGGAAGAAGACGTCCCTGCTCAAGACGAAAGATGGTCTCCAGATGGATCCGATGAAGACACTCGTATCCTGACGCGTCAGGTGGACAGGGCGGAGGCTCAGACGAAGCATGAGAGGGGGTCCACAGGACGAACCCCTGCGCCTCACCTCAAGAAACAAAGGAACGAGGACTACGAGCTAAACGTCTCACCACTGCAAGAAGGTTTCTTCCGTAATGCCGCCACCTCAGGTGACTGGCAACCCTCGATTCCAGCTGTTGTTGAGGATGAAGAAATGGTCGGACAACCAGCTACGTATGCTCAGCTAATAACACAAGACGAAAAGGATGAGGAGTTTTTAAATGCGCCTAAACCACAAAAAAATACCTTCGTTCGCCCCAGATCAAATGCATCAAGCAGGGGAAGGCCCAAGATGCCAAGATCAGGGGCGAGATCTACGTCAAGGAGCAATAGTGCCGTCTCCATGGCGGAGGCCTGTTGGAACCCTAACCCTAACTGCGCGCCTCAGGCGGAGAGCAGATGCCCAGGTACAGTCAACAGGCCAGAAGGCGCACGTAGGAATCCAGTGTGCAAGAGTTGCTCGGACGTTTGCCATAAGTGCAACGTGCAGTGGCTGCGTGCAGAGCGTTACCCAACGGACGAGCACAACTGCGCATATCTCCTCATGCATTCTATTCAGGGCCAGGCCAGGCTGGCGGAGGCTAACACTCAGAGAGAGTTTCTGACCAATGAAGCGCAGCTGGCTGGGAGGGCCCGAATGGACAGAGAAGAATTAACTGAAACTGTGGTTGAAGTTCGAAACAAATTCGAGGCTGAACGGGTCGCCGTAGCCATGGCTGCTAGAGAGCGGGAACAAGCGCTGATAGAACAATTGCACAATCAGACCGCGGCCGTTAAGCGGCAAGTGGGGCTGGAAGCCGAAAATAAATAAAGAGAATTATTGATTTCGGAGAGACAGGCCGTCACGATGGCAAACAATGAATCTGTCGACGCCAATGCGGTCGCCGCGGCTGTTGCGGTGGCCAGAATAGAAGGATAACAGATCGCTACAGTCATGGCTGAACGAGAAAGTCAGAGCTTACAAGAAGAGCTCAAAAAAACGCCAGGTTGGAAGCAATTCACACCCAAGCTGTAGCTGCGAAGAGAACCGACCAGAGCAATCTTTATTTGGAAGAACACAAATCGCATGAAGAAGTTAGATCTTCCCTCCAGCGCATAAAATCGAGCAGTATTAAATGCCCGCCGGCTAAGCCGACTGGAACGAACGCACATCAATTGTCGACGGCTCAGTCGTGCGGCACCGCGCCCGTTCCAACGCAGTTTGATCAGACGACCTTAGCAAATGCGGGGGCGTCAACCCTGCCAGTGGGAAATGTGACGCATCCTCCTCCCGAGGAGAGGGGAAATACATTCTCCGTGGCCCAATTCTGCGCAGTCTGCTTTCGTCCAAAGACGGGCAATGGCGTCGGATGTGGTAGGTCGGCATGTGAAGAGCATATCGGTGCAAGCACTAGAAGATGCTCTAGATGTGACTTGTGGAAGAGTGAAGGGTCAGCTGCCAACATGCGAGAAGAAGAGGCTATTTCGAACGCAGCTAATGCAGAGAAAGGAAAGATGAGGCTTAAGGCTATCATCACCGACCCGACTCCATATACTGAGAATAAACGAGAAGCCGGACTCGCGCCAAGTTCATTCGGCTTTCCGTTGCTTTCGCAAGAAACTCCCGTGAGACCGTTGTTGCGTCAGCACTTTACTGTTCCAGGCCCTGCCCTAGGAGGTCTGGCTAGGCCGAGCACCACCGAGAGCGGACTTCCTGTTGGGATTAAACTAACTGGGCCTGACGAAGGTAATGCCCTCGCCAGTTACCGCCCATCCTATGGAGATGGTCCTACGGGAACGACGGCGACTACGTCGTCGGGCGAGGCGGGGCAGGGCGGAGAAGGGGGCGACAAGAGCGACGCTCCTAACACCGAGATCGTACCTTCACACGAAGATGATCATGGTAAAAGACCACGTGGGTCGCCTCCGGGAAGCCCGGGGGGTTCAGATCCCTCTGGTGGTGGAGGTGGCCGCAGGGGGCCTCAGGGCCCCGGCGGACCGCGTGACTCAGTAGTAATTGGCGAAAGCGCGCCGTTGGATCAATGGAGACAGGTTGGTAACAACCAGAACATTGATTTATTGGACATCCTTGATGTAACGAACATTCGGGAGTGGCAAATGCACGCAGTACGTGCGATCGCTGGATCATCGCCCGAGAGCCAGGCTGCACAGCACTGGATTACTGAGGCTATGAATCCAGCTGTGGAGGATGAGCAACTGAAAGATGCAGGGCGGTTCCAGCGTCTCGATCTCATGATCGCAACGAACCTCATCGAGAAATTCGACAAGATGCGAAATAATCGGTATCAGCCTGGTCATCATACTAATTTCCTCTAACAGATCACTCGTATGGAATACAGCGCCCAGAACGAGGGAAGACTTATGACTGGACGCGAGATGGTGCGAGCCATTTGCCATTGGTGTTCGGTGAGATCGGAGTTGGGACAACACTTCATTTCGCGTGACATCTTCAAGGTAATCATTGACCCACATAAGCCGGATGCTGACCTGTATCATTTCAACAATGAATAGACATATGTATATCAACAGCTTTATGGCGCTAAGCCTCCGTCCGATGAAATGAGGACCTCGATTCATGCGCACTTTCTTGAACAATGCAGAAAGCCGAGCAAACTGAACTTTGTATGCCAGTTATACGACATGTCAAAGGATAAAATGGGACATGGCGTGAAGAGTTATGAATGGCTGATGGAGCAAATTGAAGAAAATATGTTGCGAGAAAAAGAAGAGTGGAACATCAGCGTGCATGAGGGCACCTTGAACCAGTGTGCTATGCAAGCACGACTCGGCGGAGGCGGAGGCAATGACAACCGGAAGAATGCCGGCGGCAAAGCCGCTCCGGCGGAGACTGCTGCTAAACTGGGGAAACCCACAGACGTCATGAGAAGCGGCATGACTAAGGGCGAGACCAGGTCCAGATACGTGCGCAAGGGCGAAACTTGCCCGTGCGCAGGGAAAGGCTGTCTTTCAATCGTAAGAAGCCCAAGAATGCCGCGCCGGCTCTGCCGAGTACGGGGAGAAAATCCCGTGCCGCCCCTGCCCAGGATAAGAACCCTAGAGGGAGATCGAAGGACCGGGGCCGCAAGGGGCAGGGCCGATCCCAGACCCCGACTGGCAACCGTGGGAAAGGAGGACAGCAGAATAATAGAAGCCAATCACGTGGGAAAGACAATGCAATACCGTGTTACGCATTCTCCCAAGATCCCAAGAATTGCCGAGGACCAGAAGACGGATGTAACAAAGCCCATAGAGGGCTATCCGATGCTGAGAAGCTGAAGCGTGAGAAGTGGGAACAAGCGAAACTTGGCGCGGGGCAATCTTTGGGGTATGAGCGTACAGCCAAACAAGCCAATGCCGCCGCTGCCAATATCTTCGACGGGAAGCAACAGTGGCTCCAGAGCCTCTAGTGCGAACTCCGACAAACGTTAAAAGGATGGAGACAAAAACAAAGGCAGTGGCAAAGGCGAAGAATGGTCTGCCGCTCCTACAAGGAAGCGTGAACATGCCCAAGCGGTAAGGAATGCTGGTTCGCCAAGACCACCCCAGGTCATCCAGTCACGTGGCGATGGCTCCGCGCTGGCGGCTCAGCCGTCAGTGCTGGGGGAATGATAAACATAAACTTATTAATGGTATTCTTTCTTGCCGTCCTTGCTCGGCAGGCGTGGCGAAGCCTGCGTCGGTTGAACAGAAAGCGGGGGGGTCGGAAGAGACCCGCTGATTCAATCAGCTCGGGTGCCATGGCGTGCCCCGCCTCGTTATTTCGGCCCCCCCCCAGGGCAGAAACAAACCAGCCCTAAATTTTTCACTATTGCAACTGATACCGATGGAGGAGACTACTGGGATACCTCCAGAGGTGAGTTTCACCAGGACAGCAGGGAACAGGTCAAGAGTCTCGTCAATGTTCTTGCGAATTTCCTGCACCCTCTTTCTCGGGGCGCGATCGAGAAGTACTGGTGCGTCCCCCCTAGTAAGAGTTGCATCCGACATCGGAACAGTGACAGATGCAATCTCCGTGTCCGTTTTCACCCCTCTACTGAGGAGCCGACTATCACTTGGAGGAAGGCGCGTCGCCACGACTTGAAAGAGCTGCCTTTCAAGTAGCAGAGATAGGTGGAAGTTCCCAGGAGAAATGCGCAGACAGATGTCGATGCAGTCAAGGGGATCCGTCGCTAAAGCTCTGATCAGAGCATCAGACCTGCAAGATCATGTCTGGCATCTCTGGTTGAAGGACGAGGGGGGGGAAGAAGGCCCGCGCGGCGCAGCCGCTGCTGGATGCACAGACAAAGACGCTGCGTATCTGGGGGCGCTGTGCTTCATTATAGATACTGGGTGCGGGTATAACTTAATGGCGGAGAAATATATTAGGAGCGCAGGTGCAATGATATTAATTCGAAAGCTTGCGCAATCGATCACTCTGAACACGACTGGGGGGGAGTCAAAGGCCCTCGGTTCAGTTCGCATCGCGTGTCCCAAGTTTAAGGGTGGTAGTTTTAACGTTTTAGTCATGCCGGAGACCTCGTGCGTGATATCGGTAGGAGAGCGGTGCATGGATCGCGGCTTTAGTTTGTTTTGGCCAGCAGGTCAAAGGCCTTACCTAATATTGCCCAATGGCCAAAGAGTGGACCTGGCCGTTGAGGGCAAGATACCATACTTGACCCTATCAGGCAAGGAGGCGCTGGGTCAGTGGATGTGTGCAGCTGCCGCCGGAAGGAGCGAGCCCACCGAGCGGTGGTGTTGCGTGACGCCGGGCGCCAAGGCATTTCTGGACAATGTGGAATCGGCGGGATGCCCTCCGCCCCATGCTGTCCTGACTCGCGTGACCATAGATCTGCATGCACATGAGTTGATTGGTACCCACAGCTACGCTAATGGGCGGCCGACTGAGATCGCGCCCGTTTTCCCGTCTTCGATAGACTCTGCGGATGCCATCACCTACCTCTACTATTCGCCTCAAAAGGCCAGCGAAAGCGGTTGGAATCGGACGCCGACCGGTATTGCTGCCTCTAAAAGTCTCTCAGCTTTGCCCGACCACGGTCAAGCCGTCGGTCCATTCGACGAGCAGCCCGGCAAAGTCGAGGCCTGCGCTGCCGCATGCAGATGCCATTACGGATACGGAGTTTCAGGATACCTCCCGTACGAAGTAAACCGAGGACTGGACTCCAGCGCGTGCAACGCGGCCCCCGTGCCCGAGGAGGGCGAGGTTGGAGGCGCTGACGGTGTCGACCTAGTCGACGTCGACGCACCGCCAGATTTAGACCCAGACGTTGCGGAGGTTGAGGTGTCGGAGACCCTTGCCGAGCGGCTCAAAAAGGCCGCAGCCTCCCTACCGCGCCTTCTAACTCATACTCCCAAGAACCCATATTGTCCAGTGTGCAATTGGGCCAAAGCTATTAGAAAGCAGCAGCGCAAAGCGCAGAACAAAGGGCTAAAGGTTCCCCGCCCATACGCTAACCCCACTTCGTTCGGACAACTGACGACGATGGATCAATGGTTTGCGATGGATGAACTCTCGCGGGGACTCCACGATGAGACCGCGTGTGACTCTTTCGCGACCGAGCTGCGGATTTTCTCGCCGCTCAGGGTGTGCACGACAAGTCTGCGGCTCACGTTTGTAACTTTTTGGTAAACCTGAGAGCCCTGGAGGAAGAGTTAGAATATTGTTATACATATGGTGCCAGAGAGCTTGCCAGGGCATGTTACGAGCTCAATATTGCCCTTGATCCTACCATCCCAGGAAATAAGAAGCAAAATGCTGTCGCTGAGCGCGCGAACGGTGTTGTGCAGATGGGGGCCAGAGCGTTGCTCATGCAGGCTGGTCTTCCACCGCCGTATTGGACCTACGCGGTCTGATATTTCTGTCTATGCTACAATGCAAGAACCCCCGCTGAAGGGCAGTCCAGTTGGGAAAGACGCTTCGGATGCCAATTTAATGCTCCGCTTCTTCCCTTCGGATCACTTGTTCGTTATGTGCCTCCACCTGAATCCCGGTTTCGAACCGCCAAGACTGGCGCAACGATGATTCCAGGGGTATACTTGGGGTATGTGCACAAAGCGGGGGGATTGGTTGGACCAGAGAGTTACGTTATACCTTTGAGACAATTGGATGGCCTGAACATGGAATCAGGGCGTACCCCAGAAGGAAAACGACCTACGATCGAGAAGTCCGATAAGGTGTACAGCAGCATCTTAGATGGTACTGCTGATGACCAGTCGCCTCAATTTCCTTTGCGAAAAGCGTATGAGAAAGCGGCGACAGAGGTACGTTCCGTCACAATCCCTACAGAGACAGGAGAAGCTGCGGCCGTCCCAGATGGACCACAGCCAGCCACAGGGATCAGACCGGACAACACGTTTAATGCTGATGAACCTGCCATCATGGTGCCACCGCCTCCCCAAGAAGGCGAGGGCGCCCCACGCTTCGACTCTGAGGCCGATTTAGAAGATGACGGTCCTGGGGGTCTGTATGTGGGTGATGTGCCTTTGGTAGTTGACGGCAGGGACCCTCAGCGCGATTCCCATCCCGCAGACAACCAAAAACTGGGACTCGCACAACTCGAGTATCGTTTGGACAGACAGTCCAACTTCTCAGCGGCTAAGCCGCGTGAGAAGGGTCCAGGGAAAGGGCAACTTCTCTCCCGAACAATTCAAACTTTGGATACGATGGAATACTTTGAAGACAGACGGATTGTTGCTGAACTTACAAAAGAAGAGCTAACTCAAAAGCTTCCGTTGACAGGTCGTCGAAAGACATGTAGCATACGAGTCGTTCTTTATTATGACCCTGATTACGTGCCTATAACCCCAGTGTGGGTAACAGACCCAGACCCAAACTATAGCGCCCAATGGCTGAAGAAGTTATCTGAATCCACCAATCCCGGAATCCCCCCTGGACGATGGTTCAACGTGAATCAAGCCCAACGCCGACAGGCCGTGGAACAATACAAGGCAGAAAAGAGAGGATTCTTCGGTATAGAGGATCCCGGTCCTTGTCTCGGCCTCCTGCGTGATATCGGCCTAGATTGTGGATGACCCGCCGACTCCGCCTGATCCCGCAGTGGCTCAGCCACTTGCGGCTCTCCCCGAAGCTAGTCTAACTGCACCTAAGGTGGCTGAGCAGCTACGTCACATGCAGAATGGCAGCCTGTGCTGCACCCCTGGCAGTGGGCGAGGGGCGGCGTCGCGAAACGCCCAGGGCTGCCAAGCCACATCTGAGGCTAACGATTCATCAGAGGAAGATGTTCCCAAATAGCATCTGTCAGATGACGAGGACATTTGGTGGAAACAGACATGGTATGGAGGCACTATTGCAAGAGACGGTCTTCCTTCCTTCCAGCCGGTAGGGATCCCTTGTCCGATGATGATATCGGAGAATATGAGGACAATTGTGGGGCAAGCCAGACCTCGAGTCCGGCGGCCGCCGCGTCGCGGCGAAGCGTGCCTCGCATGCCGTTACAAGATAACTCAGCTGTAGATATTAGTCATCGTGACAAAGAAAGGTTTGATTTGCAATATGTCTGTAATCCTTTATTGATATCACATCTGTCATCGATGAACCCTTCCGACTTCCCAGTGACTGGCGCCGCGCCCGCATAGATGCCGCCGTTGCCAGATCTGTCTCGAAAGACGAGGCCAAGGCAAACAAAGACGCTGAAACCGCCTGGAGGAAATAATGGGACCGATTGCGCGACATAGGCACGTGGATAGAGGATGTTGTTAGAGAATACTGAGATGTAGTTGCTGAACTCAAAGGGAAAACGGCTCATTTTGGTCGATTATTTGCGATCCTTTTTGAAAAGAATTTGGAATTGCCGTTAGGACACAAAGGCCGTCAGTACAAAGGTCGGGTAGTTCTCGACGGTTCAAGTGTCAGAGATCAAAACAAGGCATTGTTTCAGGAACTTTCCAGCAGTCCCGCGACCATGCAGGCCAGCAAAGCAGCTGATACCTACGGGTTGTTCGAAGGCCATAGCATCGAACTAGCTGATGCCCGACAAGCCTACGCGCAGTCAAAGTTGGGGGGCGCTCCTACATGGGTTTTCTGGCCTCGTGACGACTGGCCCAAAGCATGGTCCAACATGCGGAACCCTGTGTGTCCACTGTACTTATCACTGTACGGGCACCCTGATTCGGGCGGATATTGGGAACAGCATTGCGAGGGACACGTCACGGCGAAAGGCTTGTGAAGTGTAGTCTTTGGCGCAGCTGTCATTTCCACAAAGAATTGCAGATCTTCCTGATAATCTATGCTGATGACTTTTAAACTGTCGGGACCAGCCGACAACCTTGCCCAAGGATGGGAGCTACTCCACGAACCCTCGGAAAATTGCCCTAAGGGCATAGAAATATATCCTCCGACGGCTGTTGGGCGATACTTAGGATGTGAGCATAGATTAGCAACTCAAACAATTGAGTGGCGTGGAGAATTGATTGCGATATTAGACCCACCTCTTCCCAAAGTTAAGAAAAACGCCTCCGTCGCAGACGAGAGTAGTGAGGAGGAAACGGGGGGTGACTCGGCGTCCCAGACGACCGAGCCATGCCAGCCGAGGGAACCAAAACTGGTTAAAGTCATAGAGTACGATATGACAGAATTCATTGATTCCTGTGTTACATTATACGCTCAATTGACGGACACCGACCCGGCTACTTATCCGGCCGCGGGTACCCCGTTTGGCCCTGAACTTACTGATTTAGAAGATGGACAGGGCGGCCCCAGAGGAGAAGTTTACTCCCCAGCTGAGGAGGCTATAGCGTCAGCGTTACAAATCAATGTTGATACCAGCCCCCCTGACCAGGAGATAGAAGTGCTTGGTCTTGACGCAGCAGCAGCTAGCCCTGATGACCCTGAGCCACCGACTCAGTCGGGTGTGCTTCTACCCAGTGCAGCAAAAGTGTTGATGCAGATACTTTACGGGGCGAGAATGGCCAGATGCGACTTGCTCCGTGCTGTGTGTCAAACTGCCAGTTGTATTACGAAGTGGACAGAACAGCAAGACATGGACCTCTTCCGCCTCATATGTTACATCAAATGTACGTCTCATTGCCGTGTGACTTCGTGGGTGGGTGACAAAAAGGAGGACGTTCTGTTAAAACAATACTCTGATGCAGATCTGGCAAGCGACATTCGCACACACAGGAGCACGAGTGCAAGTTATCAAGCCATTTGGGGTCCATATACACGGGCAGGCCAATCGATGGGATCGCAAAGACAAACATGCGCATCTCACAGTACGCTTGAGGCCCCGATCGTCGCAGCCGACCTTGCGTTGCGCAAGGAGCTGCTTGCGGCATTACCGCTTTGGGAGATACTGCTTGATAGACCGGTACGATGTTTATTCTTGGAAGATAACCAAGCAGTTTGTAAGGTCATTAAGGCAGACGGGTCGATGAAATTGATGCATCTACCGAGAACACCTAGAATTGATACAGCAGCTGTGTCCGAACAATTTTCTCGTGGCCTTGTTCAATTACAGTATGAAAGAACGCAACATGAGGCTGCTGATATAGGAACAAAACGATTTGTTGACCCTATGGCATGGGTCAAAGTCTTGTATCTTGTCAACATTGCGACGCCCAAGTTCAGGGCCGCTAAGCGGTGCCAAGATTATCTGGATTCAATGTTTTCAGACGGACTTCCCCTGAAACACGGGGGGATTCTCAAGCCCCGCTTGGGCCCCAGTTCGGCCGAGAGGAACTGCTATGCCCGGTAAAAGGCCAAACAAAAAGAAAAAGCGCCCCAACGAAGGTAAACCCGTTGTGGCTGCCACCGGCCAAGCCGAGGAGGCGTTCGCGATTGCGAATGCACTCAGCTCAGCTGATGATGCAGGTAATACCACTCCTCTAAAGATCAAAGAAGGTTACAGCAGAAGCTCCGAGAAAACGAGAGCGATCGAGAACGCAACCAAAAGAAGCTCTGATCGTGAAATGAAAACCATGTTTGAAATAACGGATAGTGAAAGCGAACCAGAGCCTTCCATGAGGCCTGAAGATATGGAGGATGTTCTTAACAAAAACCATCCGCTTCCTAATCCGCACTCCGCGGCGGCTGCCAACTTTTCTGACAAAAGGGATGAATGGGTACGACAAGGACAGATCTTTAAACGATGGCACTATGTCCCGAGACTCGTCACATTCATGCGGGCAATCGGTGATTGTCCCGTCGACCTCGAGAAATTGGATGATAAACGTCGCACATGCGCTGTCAATACCCAACGAGGTTCGACGATCGACCGCATTGACAATTGGCGTGACGATGAAAGTAGGTATCATCATCCATTTGAACACGATTCAGATGGCGATTCTAGCGACGGTGACTATTGCCTAAGCAGATGGACCGGATACGCAGAGTTCAGGATTCGAGAAGATTGCGCCCCGGCCACCCAGTGGACCGGGGAAATACTTTTGTTAGAATACTGTTGCGGCCCTCAAAGCAGAATAGGAGACCCGAAGAATTTCGTTGACAATTCATGTAAAGTGATTCGATACACCGAGAAAGAAGACATGAGGACGGATGAGGGACTCAAAACAGCGTTGAACGATATAGCCACGTTCAAGGGAAAACATTACGTTATGGGGCTCTATGCCGTGCACAGGTGGCTCTCCCTGGCAATATGTGAATGAGGCGCATTATTTCCGCACTGGAAACCATAGAGCTATGCGTGGGCTTCGGGGTATTAGAACCGATTTCCGATATTTGTTTTGTAATTTCCGGGAGATTGCCCGCGCTGTGCACAAAGCGGGGGGCGTTGTATGTATTGAATGGCCCCCCAATGCAATTATTGGAGAGATCCCCATGTAAAGAGTTTTCTTCGAGAGCTAGACTTTGTCAAGACGGCGTTGCACGGATGCGCGTGCGGATTGATGGATAGCAAGGGTAATTTCATGAAAAAAGCCCTGGACGATAGCCCCCCCCCGTTGTTGCGGAGGGGTTAGAGCGCAGATGTGATGGCGCGCATGAGCATGTTGAGGCTAGAGGACGAGAGTGTAAAAGCGCTGAAGATTACACTGATGATTTTGCCAAGCAGGTTCACTACGCCGTTGCCAATGCTGCAGAGAGATTTGTGTCGTCTCGTCGTCGTCCTACTTCCTCTCCCAATCCTATTTGTGTCGCTGCCGTTTCTGCTCGACAGCCTGCGCGGGCTGCCCCGCGACAGGCCCCCCGTAGAGACGAGCGGTTGCCTTGCGGCGACTGCTCGAATCTTGCTTGCCGCGGCTTCCGCGTGCCGGAGAGACCAACGACTGAACCCACGTGCCGACCGCTGAGGAAGAAAGCGGTCGTGCCACCGGGTGAGGACATGATCTCGATTCATTCTGATGACATTGTGGATGAGTTCGACTCCGACATTGTTGGAGACGAAAGCAAAGGGGAATAGAGTTGTAACAATGCTCCTCTCAACACAATTCGAAAAGCCTCGCCGCCGGCTCAGCCGAGCGGGAAGGCTTGCCCACCGGCTCAGCCGGATGGGACAATAAACAATCGCTTCAGCCCAAACGACGTTGTGTCCGAGATTGATACTGACATGGAAACTGATGTTGAGACTATCAATGAGGGGACAACTGCTCGGAAGAGGGCAGCAGAGACTGCCCCCCAGGACAACCCGCGCTCAAAGAAAGCGGCTCACCCCAATGTTGAAGACGTCGACTCATGGAAAAACAAACCGATCTTCACGTGCCTCCCTGACAAACTAAGGGAGTGGCCCCGACCGGGGCCCAAAGACGGGACTACTAAGTTTGCGCCGTCAAAAGAATGGGGTTGGCGCTACGCGATGTGGAAGAACGACGTACTCTATACGAGGAGTGACGCGGTCGTGACCGCATTGAAGGCGGACCTGGAATCAACGTCTCAGACGATATTCCAGCGTTTATACTCCCAGGTCTCGCAAGATCCATGGACTGTACATTGGATTACGTTTGAGCGGGAGGCCACTTGCCGTTTCGATTGCCCTTCCTGACCTTGCCAAACTCCCTGTAGGTACGTTCCTTCAGACGTATCCTGATGAGAAGACGAAGTTGGTCAGTGGGATGTACGCGAACCCTCCGGGGGGATCTCGTGGCAGAGTTCGACCGCTCGAGCCGGGGGAAGTCTTTGGTCCTACCGTCGGCTCAGCCGTTCGGTACGAGGCCCCCTTTGGAAACTGCGTGATCGTACCGGTTGGGGGTCACTGGAGAAAAGGCCCCCCGCAAGTCTGGGTTGACATTTGGGCACCTTCCCCTTTGAAGCCTCCCCAGGGCTCAGCCACTGGGGAAGAATGGGGAACGATGTTCGCTTTTCCAGTGGCCAAAGGAAAATACAGTGCACCGGTGCGCGTGGTCGAGGAAGCCCTTGCCGCCGCCGCAAAGGCGGCGTACTTCGAGGCTACTCCCAAGCAGGCCGTGCATTGGCGGAAGAGACAACGTCCTTGGAAAAGGCAGTATAATTTCGAGGGATGGCTTGCTGGAGAGGGACTCGACCCAGGTGCTGATGAGGACTCACCGCAAAAGAAGCCGAGGACTGCAACAGAGGCACCAGACGACCCAGTCGCTGCGGATAGTCAACCAGCAGTCGCGGGCAGCAACCAGCCATCATTGAATAACCTTGGGATCGGGAGACAGGCGGCCGGCGAACCACCTGCCGGCTAGCCACCTTGCGTCGATAACCCTCCCGGCTTAGCCAGTGGGGGAAGTGATGGTGGACCGCCCCGCGGCTCAGCCGGCGGGGGTGGAAATCAGCCATCACCTGGCGGGTTCCCTCAGGGGGGGGTGGGGGAGGAGAACCGCCGGACTCGGGACCTGCAGCGACAGGACCTGAACCAGATGACCGACCTTACCTCGGTCGTGTCCCCTGGAACGTTCTCGAGTATCTACGGACGCAAGGGAAGTTCGGGCGCGACCCGAACCCCCCCGCGAATGGGTGGCAAGAAAAGGTGGACGAAATCCTGGAACTCTACATGGGGGTCACGGATCCAAAAATGAAATTTTGGTCGAATAACCTGACTTTCGTTAAGAAGTGTCAGGCGATTACAAAGATGGCTGAAGTCAATGGACATTCGTGGATTCCGTTCACACGGGAAGACCTTGCTGCTATGTCGTCCACGGGGGAACCCGTGACGGATTTCTTCCGCCCGCTTAGTCAAATGCGGAATGGGTCACATCAGAGTTGGACATGCTCTGTTCATATTGTTTCTGATTCTACAATTGTTCAAAGACACATCAGGGGCGGCTAAGCCGAGCCTTATGCCTGAATACAGCCTGCGACAATCAGTGTTCGGAAGCGTACAGGCAGCTATGAGTGGAGCACAAATTGCAGGTATTGCCGGCGCCTCCTCAAAATTTCGGTGGGAGGAGCAATGTTCTTATGAAATAGGGACTCACACTCCGATTCGCTTCACTTTTTGGAACTTCAACGACATAGTCGACAATTCATCCCAATTAAATGGAGTTGGAAGTGGACCCAAAAGCTATGATAACCCTGGTCGCATTTGCTGGAAACCTCAGACAGATGATAAAGGACGCCGTGGACTTGATCGATGATATAATGCGGCGGTCCCATAAGGGGACTATAGATATAATGTATATCGGTGGGGACTCGAAGTGCTGGCAAGATGCGGAAATGGCGTCGGTCCGACGTGGGGCGATGTTGCCACCATGGTCAGAGCCAGGATGAATCGTCGGATTGAACACTACAAAACAGTAGGAATGTTCCCCAGAATGATGATCCTCGACGGTGTCAGCCTCTACCGACAGCTTAAGCACCGCCCAGGGGGCGTTTTCCATTACAGTGCTAGCCACCTGGATTATAAATTGGACGATGGGAGCCGATTTCGGCAAGTCGTTGCCGCCGAGTTGTGTGCCGATTACATGATCAAAACGGCCGAATTGGCTGTGCTATTTTTATGTCAGCCTTCCGGCGGCTCAGCCGTTCGGGACGGCCATGTAAAATGCTTCGCGAGGGAGGATGGATACGCCAAACAGGAGGCAAAAGTCCAAGGCCTTGTCATGTACTGGCAAGACTGGTCTCCCGAAGAAGGCAAGATCCCCAGGTCGATACTTGGCGCGCCCCCATTCAGGGAGCCATTGACCGATAACGAGTTCCCAGCCGTTTCAAACGGAACTGGAGGTGGTGCTATACATTCATTTTATTCAGCTGACTTCAAAGACTTCCTCAGAAAGGGGGCTGCATATGGTGACTTCGTCCCATGGACGGATGATGCTTACTTTTTGCCCCGCGGAGAAATCTTCTGTCCTGGAATGCCACCGAGAGGAAAGACCCAGAGGCCAGCGAACGAGGGAGTGCAAAACGATGAGCCAATGCGTGCTGCACTCAAGGAATTCAACAAAGCAGCGCCGGCAGCTGCACCGAGCGGCTTAGCCGTTGCGGTGAGCAGTGCAACGCCAGGTGGAGTAGCGATCCCTGTATTTGCTGAGGTGTCGGCTTGGTTAGCAGGCGCCGTTGCTGCGACCGGGAAGACCAAACCCGTCGGCTCAGCCGCTGCGGGCTCTGGCTCCAGTGCGCGGACGGCTCAATCACCGCGCGCCCCTCCACTGGCTCCTCCATCCGATATCAAAGAAATCGAGACACCTGGTGAAACCGCAGAAAGAACCATCCGCGAGAAATGCCCAGAGGGTAAATTGTATAAGCTCAGTCAGCATTGCAAATTTCCGAGGTGGCCGAAAGAAGGGCACCCTGGACATGAAGAGTACTTCTGGCCATGCCATCACGATTATCAGCAGATACAGAATCTGCCTGTGAAAGATGCAAAGACGGGAGAGGTTATTCACTCTGACTTCCTTTGCCCTTTTACGGTTGCCAGCGGAAAACTTCATCGGGACATGATGCCTTTGAACGCATATCCAGGGGAAGAAGGTCGCGCCGCGGAGATCGCCCAGGGAAAAGAGCCGGCTCAAAGCTGGCAGAGGAAAAAGATTCTGAACTATGGTAATGGCGAAGCGTGGCTTGCCTATCAGTTGCTTCAAAAGACGACGAGAGTCCCGCCGATGACACGGAACTACCTGGTGCCAAGCTGGGCTCGGCTGGGCTCGCTTCTTCAGTATCAAAGCAGATAGGTCGATATCAAAGCCGACAGCCACAGTGGCTGACCGCTTGAATTGGGCCCAGTTGAGGACGAAATCCCATAGAGTTGGCAGAGCCCATTGCGTTGAATTATCGTTGCCTCTCTTTGTGACAGAAGAAAAGCTTGCGGAAGTCTCAGGCTCATCCGCCGGGTGGAGAAAACACTCGCACGGCACGTCAGCGACTGCTCTTCATTCTATTTTGGAGGGTCACCAATTGCCCCCATCTAACCCCAAATACGGTGGAAGCGTGAAAACGAATTTGGTTGGGGTATATTCATTTCCGTGTTCTACCACGTACTCTGTTGCGGAGGAGACCTTTGGAGATGGTATTGGGGTTACTGCCGAGATTGTCTACTATGCCAAGACGACAAAATCCATTAAAGGATCACCAGTTCAATATGCGAGTAATCCAGAGACTGATGTATCATAAGAGTTGAGACTCTATCATTGGACCGCAGCAGCATTGTGGGTTAATGATGCGTGGACACATTTACTGCATATCGCCAGAGATAACAAATGGAACCTGGAAGTGGACTTTGAGGTCGAAAGGTATCGAGATCAAGAACGGACCGAAGCCACGGATAAGGTCCGGGATGCTCAAAAGGCCTGGGTCCCAGGCTTGAATTCCATCGACTGGCAAAAGGGGCAGAGCCCCTATTTGAGGGGCCAAGGTGAAACCGACGAAGACACAGATGATGACTTGGCTCCAAGAAAAAGGAATCATATTGACCCAGATCCATGCGATACATAGGGGCGAGGCCTCGGAGAAATCAGTTCAATTGGTTGAGCAGAACAGACGGGAGAAGGAGAAGGCGGCTGAAGGGGGCGAGAGGGAGCCGGCGGCTAAGCCGTCCGGCACTCCATTCTCGATCGATAAAAAGGACTTTCCCGACCTAGGAAAAGCACCTGCAAAGCAAGAGAGGACCTACAAAGCACCGCCCCCTGGGGCTGCCAGTCGGCCCTCTGCTCCTAGGCCTCCTCCTCCTCCTCCTGGGGGGCCGAGAGAAATTCCCGTGAAGAAGGCCCCGCCAGCGATTCGTGCGCCAACGAACCCTCCGGACCATTGGCCGAGCCTTACTAGGCAGGAACATGCATGCTCCACCGGCGAAAGAGATTTCTTCCAAGAATCAGGAGGAAAGGAAACACACAGACACAATTAATCCTCGATTTCCCAGAAAATATGGGAAAATACGGGAAGTGGGGGGAAGACAAAAAACCCAGAAAATATAGGAAAATATGGGGGGTCCTTTTATTTGTGAGTATTTATTTGTGTGTCCCAGTTCCCCTTCAAAGAAGGCCCCTTCCGCCGAGGCTCGAACCTAGGTTGGAGGAATTAGGTCCACCGCCAGCAAAGATGCCTCGATTTGATGGGGACCCCGCTGCACCTGTGACTGCTCAGCCACCGGCTAAGCCAGGTGGTGCAGACGCCGCTGGTAGCGATCCTTCGAGCCTTCAGGGAAATAAGCTTCGCTCCAAACAGGCGCCCAGTTGGGTCAGGCGCCGGGGTGATGCGCCTCAAGTCGAAGGCAATGCCATGGGTGAGCGGCCCAAATTAGCGCACTCCCCACATGCCGAGGCGAAGGCTGCCTCAGCTGAAGAAGGCGCATCTGGACAAAATGGAAACGACGATCCATTGGATACTCAGGACGCAAACCCCGCGACTCAGTCGGATGGGGATCATTCGTCTCAGGATTCGCCGATATTGGACGGAGACGATGACATTACTTCTATCTTACTGACGTTAAAAGAGGTCTCATGTTTGCATTTAGAGCCCCCGAGAGCCAGCTCGGCGTTGAGAAATGAAAAAGAGTTCTTCTACCGTTTGAGGGGGCTACGGTCGAGGGCGCGCGACGCCCCGGACGAAACCCTTCCGATGAGGAGATTCAGAGTTGCAGCTGCATCGTTTATTAAGGCAGCAAAATGTGTTTATGAGATAAACATACAAGACGAAATAGATGAGCTGAACACATATTCCGCCGCATGGAATGAACTTGCTGATGCTATTGTCGGGCAGATTTTAAATTGGGATCCGAATTTTGTGCGCACTCCGATAGTAGCGGAGAGAACTAGGTGGTCAAGACGTAAAGAGGCAGGTGGCTCTGGGACGAGTAAGGTCAGAGTGCCTACTCCTCCTGCCCCTCCGTCCGGCTCAGCTGTGACGGAGAAACCCCCGATGCTTCCGCCCGGCTCAACCGGAGCGGAGCAAGAGATACGCCATGAGGCACATGAAGAACCATCGAGTCCAACGCAGGTGCCATCAGATGAGGGGACATCGCATGTTCCCAAGTACGCAGCTCAGCCCCCGGAGGCCTCAGGCCATCCGGAGATTCCTGGGGCGGACACGGGAACGGAGGACTTTTGTACGACGTTCCCATGCGAAGAAGATCCCCAGTTCCTGGAATCCATGGACGACGAGGCTTTTCCTTTTGGACCAGCATCTGAGAATGTGTTTCGCAGATTGAGTCTTCCGCCTGCCCCTGACAAAAGACAGAGCCGGCCACTATGCAGGGACCCTACCCACGGGGATCGAGACGTCACAGTGGGGTATGCTGCTGTATTCAAAGAAAAACGGTTGTATGTGACGACAGAAGAACGTCAACAAATACTTCGGAGTACGCTTGGACCACTACAGCAAACGATCCAAGACGCCCACATTACGGGCCCCGTACCGCCGCATGTCGAAGCCATCCGCAGTCGGACAGGAATTACGCTTCGATATATGGCCGATTTCGTGGAAGACCCAATCTTTGCAGCATTGGGGGGCCTCAACTAGGACGATGGATCTTTCGCGCGCGCAAAGGATTACATTAGAGCTTAATTTCATTCCGATGATGTTCCAGACGGATTTACCCCTGGAACCTATGCGTGCCTGCAGCCGCTTATAGTTGGAGAAGATAGTGAAGAAAACCCGGCTGCCTTAGGCAGCTCGGACACCTGGAGTGGCCTGAGCTACAGATCGGACGTACTGGCCAAAAAGATAGGCCAGTGTGCTGTATCGATGCTCCGACTATGCTAGATCGTCGGGAGGCTGGGTCTACTTTGGAGACCTGGTGCAGAAACTAAAAGATGACGGTTTTACTTTCCAATCGTACGCCCTGTCCGCACACAGCTTAGCTGCGTTGCCGCCAGGGGTGGTCGAAGTTTTAGGAATCTTCCCCAATGATAGTCCCAGGACTATTGGAACACAAATCCACGCCATGTGGGGGCGACATGAGAGGGGCCCATTGCAAGACGAAGACGGAAGGGAGATGCCAATGCCCATATTCTATAGGGCATGCCAGGGACATTCAACGTTCGTTGCTTCAATTGAAAGGATGTACGTCCCGTATGACCCTGGCCAAGTCAGGAGTCACGGCTCCCTTCTTCATATCACAGACTTACAAACACCTTTGGAATCTACGATTGGAAGTGTTCGCTTCCCAGAGCGACTCTGGGCTTTGCCATGACGCAGACTATGAATTGTTGCGATTGCTTCCGGCAAACAATAGCCCAACAATGCCTGATCCCTCGGGTATTCCTCCGTGGCTAAACCAGCGGAGATATGGACAGCCACTCGTTGCGAGAACCCTAGTGCCCATGAGTAACCCAGCTCAGGGAGGGGAGCCGCCATCGGTGGGGACTTGGCCCGCAGATGACACCCACCACCTATGGCCACATTTCCCCAATCACCATGAGCTATGGGATCTTGTTCTTGTTTTTACCGGCAGAGTGCTCACTCGCTTCTCGCACAGAGTTCGCCCAGATGGGACCCTAGTGTCTCGAGAAGTGCCGAGGTTCACTGACATCGACAAAGCCGTCTCCCTTGTGAGACAGGCAGATCAGATGCGCTGGACGGTACTCTTCAATCGCGAGTTGTCTTCATACGAGGTCACCTTCGACAATGCGTCGATTATTGCCTGTATTCATACAGACGAGAGAATAATCATTGATTGGAGCCACAGGCCAAGATTGTCGGCCGCGATCCAGGATCGAATTACATCCATCCCTTGGGATGACGACGGGAGGTTCCTGCGTGGCCGATACCACTGGGTGAGGACAGGTTTTGCCAACTGTCCTGTCTGCAAGTGTCCGGTCAAATACAAATACAGGGTCACGCACGATTACATGACCCAGATTTGGAACCGCAGAGTTATCCCCCAGCCCCTTTAGGCACACGGCCTCTGCATAGCGGTGGATCATGAAGAGGGGCTATCATGGCATCGCCACGACAATATACAGGCGCGTATAAAGAGGCAAGCGAGAGCTTCTGCCAATGTCATGAAAAACGTCAGCAACAACAATCAGCAGGAGCGAAGATGGGCCTCTGGACAGTTTGCTACAATGGCGGCCGCTGGCACGATATTTGGCACTAGCCAGCCCAGCAATTGTCCAGCTTGGGTCCCAGAAGACGTCGAGGCTCAGCCTCCGGCGCGACATGCTCCTTTCTTCCAATATTTGAAGCCTTTTGTCAAAAGATTCATATCGTGGCTTGAATATTCAGCCAGAAACGTAAATAGGCAAACCCCGCCTATTAATACCTGGTGGCCGAGATTGTGGGAAACTAAGTTTGACTGACCAATGCGATCGCCCGAGATCCTTTCATTGGCCTGATGAAGAGGATGACTGAGTCACTCCTCGGATCGGCTGGGAGAGGTGGTTCAATTACATGACTAGAACCAATGTCTTTGCTCCGACACTTGCTGCAATAGATGGCGCGGTAAATTTTGGTAGACCTTGGTTTGGTGCATTGGATGAGGGTAATGGGAACAACGCCGAAAACAACAACCCTCCTGCGCGGCTACCAGTCGCCTGGCAGAACAATTTTAGAGCGAGGCCGACTCGCAGTTCTCAGTCTGTTTCAAGACGGGTTAACATGTGTCGGGACCATCGTCTTATTATCCCAGCGTTGCGACATGCCGCCGGCGAAGCCGCGATGGCACGCGAACCATCACAAATGGATCTGGATCTCACAGCAAGCGGCGGGCCTAAGGCCGCGCTGATAACTGACGGAAACATCACTCTTGACCATTCTGATGGACACGTATACTTTCACCACGATGACCCTTTGATCAAAATATGATTGTTCGGGAGAGAAGTTCGGGAAATTGCCGCCCATTACGTAGTTGAACATACAGGAAAAAACCCTACTAATCCCGGCAGGGTTATCCTGACCGGAACGACAGAACACGTGATCCCGGAGATCATCCAGACCATATTACATGACAGTTGGTTGGCACCAGTACAACAAATGCAGGTGGGCCTTCGGCCCGTAAGGATTTTTGCAATTGTTCGCGAAATAATCAGCTTCTTCATATCGGAAGATCACTTCGTTGGTTACCCGGGGCGAATCATTCGTCCCGACATGGCAAGCACGGAAAATATTGCTTCGAAAAGACGGACCGACGAGTACGCCTTCGACTGCCGCATCCGTGCGGCTGTTCAAACGGACGACATGATAGAGAGGTCGGCCGGTTGGCCCACAAGATGGGCAGGAAAGTGCAGAATGATGTCCGTTGCCACGGTGCTCTTATACAGGAAGCCATTTCTTGGCTCCAGGATAAATATCCTGACCCTGGTGCTGAACTCCAGGACAAAGATTATGGACCCTTCCGTACTGCGTGCGGAAAATATGGCGTCGCCGCAGCGACTGCTGCCAGGAGTATAATACAATTCATGAACGATCGTAGGAATAACAATCCAGACCACGACGGCGAAGCCGAGATCGCGGGGCCACGGGCGCCGGCTGGACCGAAGGCTAGACCTTTATCGCGCCCTCCGCCTATTAGACCTGGCGTCTCAGACGCTCGGGTACCCGAAGAAGCCACCGAATCCCCGCGTTCAGTCGCCGGCTCAGCCGTGACGACCAGGGAGACATACCCTCAACATCCCAACATGAGGGATCGGTCGGATTCACGACGTGCGCGCGATGGGGCCATGGGTGTTGCCGCCGGCGCGGCCATGGGTGCTGCCGCCGGCGCGGCCATGGATGCTGCCGCAGGCGCGGCCACGGATGCTGCCAGCAGCGCTGCGGACAACAGCTACGAGTACGACCCGTCCAAGTCCTACCCGCGATACGTGAACGGAACCCACGCCGGGTACTACGTCCATCGGAACAGCATCACGTGGCTTACCGACGCCGAGTGGTGCACTCTGAATTACTGGCACGTGCTATCAACATGGGGGCACGGCTTACGCTTCCCGCCAATAGGGACAGCATCGAATAGCGACGCTGAAAAAGGACGAGGGCGGTCCCGCACGCCTCGTGGCGTGGAGGTACAGACGGGAGGATCGGCGTCGTCAAACCCGCCTCCCCCGGCGCCGCCCAGAGAAGAGGACGAGCCCAACCCGTGACAGGACCTGAACTGAGTTTCGCCCGCGTGACTCAGTCGCGGCAGGCGCATGCAATGCAATTTTATCCACGCGCGGAACGCGTGTTGGATGCGGACGCCTCTGCTGGTCGGCTAAGCCGGTCCAGCGGAGAGAATTTATTTATCATAATGGTGGGAAACGTCGAGTCTCTTCGGCCCTTGGCCCCCTGGCAGCCACCGCTGAGCTGTAAAAGCTTTTTCGGGTTGGCTCCGGTGGTTGTGCAAATGTACAGGCCGGGGGTGCCGTGGCTGGATGGGCTCTGCGCGGCCCGCCGCAGGGGGAGTAAATAGGCTCCTCTCCGCCTCATATTAAATTAAAGCATCATTTAGTTTGCGTGCGTTGCACTGTCCGCTGGAACTAACAGCTGCGTTCCGCAGCTGCGTGACTGCTCGAACAAGCCAACCTTGGCTTGCAGGAGAGAGAAGGAGCGCGCCAGCCCTCGGCCGTCGTGCGTCGTCGGTCGTAGGCCAGCCGGCCTCCTCCCTTCACATTCCTGATAGACTAGTCTTGCTTAACGGATACTTGTCTTATCAATGTCTCATCCCGTCCCGTCTTCCCCTGAGCAGAGTGAACATGAGATCTTAATTCCTTTGTCATCTTACCCCGATTCTCAGAGGAAAGACTGACTGGACCGGCCGGAAAGTCAGTCCTCCTCTGTGCCCTTCTCATCTTCCTGCTCCTCCTCCTCCTCCTGCCCCCTTTCTTCCTCGTCGTCGTTCTCCTTCTCATCATCGTCATCCCTTTTCGTTTTCCTCATGACCGCCCCTCATCCTCCTCATCACCACCATCTGTGGCGTGGTGTTTCTCATCATCCTCATCATCACCATCATCATCGCAACCATCATCATCATCGTCATCATCGTCACCAGCATCATCATCCTGTTCCTCCTTATGGTTCTCATCCCTCTCCTTCTCATCGCCATCCTCCTCCGCGCAATCATAACTGTAAGACATCCGTACAGTAAGACTAAATAAAAGTTCCACATAATCAAAGCAAACAGAAAACCACAAGCAAAACAATGAGAAATCCATACAATCAAAAACGATAAGAAATCCATACGATCAAAAACAAGCAGGACCCCTTACAATCAACAGTAACAATAAATCCATACAACCGTGCAATCAAAAAGAACAAGAAATCCAGACAATCAAGACAATCAAAAATCCGCATAGTCAGAAACAATACGAAATCCATACAATCAAAAATACTTAGGAGTTCATGCAATCGCAACTCATCAGGAATCCACGCAATCGAAAACAATCAAAAATCCATACAATCAAAAACACTGATAAAAAACATGTATCAAACACCATAAGATCACGTCTTTGGTCCACGAACCCTGCGAGGTCTCCAAATAAACCAAACCAAACATAACTAAAACAATAAAACTTGTGAGGGTTAGCAAAAACAAGAATCAATGGTTTTCGTAACTTCGGGCTTTTTCCGTTGATTTTTGTTTTTTGTTGAACCCTCACAGGTGTTTTTTTTCTGTTTTCTTTGGGGCCCTCACAGGGTTCGTGGACCAAAGACGTTTTCTTTTTGCTTTTGATTGTCTGGATTTCTTCTTGTTTTTGATTGTATGGATTTCTGATTGTTCTCGAAGGCCGCCGTTCTCCGGCCGCCGGAAGGAAATTCGAAGAGCCCCGTCAGGAGCTGAAAGGGGCTGCCGGAAGGAAATTCGATGATTCCGCTCGGACGGCTTCGTGCTGCCGCCAGGCGCTCCCGCACCGCCCGTCGCCTAACAGTTGGCAGCGGCACGCCGTGCGCTCGAGGTGGGCAGGGTCGATGACATGTTCCAGGGGTTCGCAAAAAAAAAAATATCTGATTGTTTTTGCTTGTATGGATCTCTTATTGTGTTTGATCGTATGGATTTCATATTGTTTTTGATTGTACGGATTTCTTATCGGTTTTGATTGTATATATTCCTTCTTGCTCTTGCTTGTGCAGACGTCTTAATTTTCTGATTGCGCGGACGAGAAGGGAGATGAGGAGGAGGAAGATGAAGCCTAGATGTTGATGATGACAACGATGATGATGCTGCTGATGGTGATCATGATCATGATGATAGTGATGATGATGCTGGTAATGGTGATGATGCTGCTGCTGATGATGATGGGGATGCTGATGGTGATGATGATGGTGATAATGATGCTGATGATGATGCTGATGATGATGGTGTTGCTGATGCTGATTTTGATGATAACGAGGATGATGATTAAGAGAATGATGCTGAACACAGAGGATGATGATGCTGATGATGGTGAGGATGATGATATTGATGATGTTGATGATGCTGCTGATGCTGATGCTGATGCTGATGATGCTGATACTGATGATGATGATTGTGATGATGATGATGATGATGATGATGATGATGATGATGATGATGATCATGCTGATGCTGCTGATGATGATGCGACTGATGATGCTGCTGATGATGATGATGATACTGATGATGATGATAGTGGTGGTGACGATGATGATGATGATGATGATGATGATGATGATGATGATGATGATGATGATGATGATAACGGTGATGATGATTTTGTTGCCAGGGCTGATGATGATGCTGCTGCTGATGATGCTAGTCTTTAATCTCACCCTTACACACAAGCCACCCACACCAATATACCACCATTACGAATGATGATAATGATGATGCTGCTGCTGATGATGATGATGACGATGATGCTGAAGATGCTGATGACGAGGATGATGATGATGATGATGATGATGATGATGATGATGATGATGATGATGATGATGATGATGATGATGATGATGATGATGATGATGATGATGATGATGATGATGATGATGGTGGTGGTGGGGTGATGATGATGATGATGATGTGATGAGACGATGTGATGATGATGATGATATGATGATGATGATGATGAGGAGGCGGAGGAGGAGGAGGAGGAGGAGGAGGAGGAGCTGGCTGCTGCTGCTGCTGCTGCTGCTGCTGGTGGGGTGGTGGTGGTGGTGGTGGTGGTGGTGGGGGGAGGAGGAGGAGGAGAGGAGAGGAGGAGGAGGAGGAGGAGGAGGAGGATGCTGATGAGAGGAGGAGGAGGGAGAAGATGGAGGAGGAGGAGGATGAGGAGGAGGAGGAGGAGGAGGAGGAGGAGGAGGAGGAGAGGAGGAGGAGGAGAAGGAGGAGGAGGAGGGGGAGGGGGGAGGGGAAGGGGGGGGGAGGAGAGGATGAGGAGGAGGAGGATGAGGAGGAGGAGGAGGAGGAGGGAGGAGGAAGAGGAGGAGGAGGAGAGGAGGAGGAAGGGGGAAGGAGGAGGAGGAGGAGGAGGAGGAGAGGAGGAGGAGGAAGAAGAGGAGGAGAGGATGAGGAGGAGGAGAGGATGGAGGGAGGAGGAGGAGGAGGAGGATGAGAGGAGAGGAGAGGAGGAGTGAGGACGAGGAGGAGGAGGAGGAGGAGGAGGAGGAGCAGAGGAGGAAGAGGAGGAAGGAGGAGGAGGCGGAGGAGGAGGAGGAGGAGGAGGGGGAGGAGGAGGAGGAGGAGGGCGAGGAGGAGGAGGAGGCGGAGGAGGAGGAGGAGGAGGAGGAGGAAGAGCATGAGTGGAAGGATCAGGAGGGGGTGGTGCCAGTGGAAGAGGTGGGAAGGGGGAAGACCTGAGACGCTGAGAGAGGGAGGGACGGGGGACGGACGAATAAGAGGGGATAGGGCAGAAGTTCAGGGGTGGGTAGGTACAGGTGCTCGAGGCTTGCCGTTCACATGCTCTGCTGTCTCGGCCCTCTGCAGACTCGGTATTGCCAGTCTGCGACGCTTGTCACGGTTTTCTTTTGTTTTGAATGCATTTGGGCCATCGTGTCGACCCCGTCGTTTCGGCATCCATCGTTTTGATCATATTGGTCTGGTTGGCAAAACCGGATTCCAGAGGATGGAACATGACACATTTTCTGATGATGCCTTCCCTGATCTTACAGTCCAGTGTAAACCGCCCGGCTACATTGTTGGAACATGCAGTGTCTTGGTGTTTCCGCACACAGTGGGGCATGTTGAACAGAGCCATGAGGAACGACCGCCAGGTCGAGAGTCCAGAATGATAATTCTCTGGGCTGTCCAGGGCGGGCAAGAGCCAAGGGTAGTCTTCACCTTCTCAGAGATCAGGGACTACCGAGTCCCGACCCTTCCCTTGCTTGGGCCGTCCCCGTGGGGCAGGAGATTGCTGTTGCTTGTTCCTGTTTGAAAGAGATGCTCGCTCGGCGCAGGCCTTCGTTACGACCTCTCCCGCGTTGGACGACAGCCTGGCATATGGGGACCGCAGTGGGGGGAGGAACGAGGCCGGCATACAGGACAGGGCAAGACACGGTTTGAGAACAGCAGTTTTGGAGATGCACAAGGGGCGATCAACATGGTGCTTCACAATTTGGAGTGGCACTTCGGGCATCGAATCCTCTGTCGATTATTCAGAGATGGCCAGAAGTTAGGATCTTCAGCCTTATACTCTGTAGAGGTGAGTGCAGGAGTATGAAGAGCTGGGTTTAACTATCTGACGGCTGATGGCCTTCGTCCCATCCCGCCACCATGCGTGGGTTGCGGGTATGAAGCCTATTGGATGTTCGTTGTGATCTCGTGGGGGGCCTCTCGGGGGCCTCTTGGAGGCAGTTTTGGGGCCTATTGGGGGCAGTTGTGGGGGCTCCTGGAGCCTCTTTCGGGCATGCTGGGGGCCACCTGGTACCTCTTGGGGGCCTCTTGGGGGCCAGTTGTGGCCTCTTGGGCCCCTCTTGGAGGCCACAGTTTCGTGAGAAGACCGCTCCCGCCGGAGCGAGCGGCGCGCGAACGTCTCGAGCCACCAGCCCTCCCGAGGAAAGCAGCCGCGCACCAGGGATTCCTGCTCCTCCCGCACCCCCAGAAACTCCCACTCCTCCCACCCCATCCAGGGAGGCCCCGACAGAGCGTGCAGGGGATCAGCACACCAGCTTGTGCTTTCAGGTTTCGTGTTACCCCCCCTCCAGGGACGCCTCGCCAGAGCGAGCGGGGGATCATTCAACCATACCATTTTTCAGGCTTCGCGCTCATCCGACCCCTCCAGGGAGGCTCCTCCAGAGCGAGCAGGGTATTGCTATGCCATGCTATTTCTCAGGTTTCGTGTTCCTCCGACCTCTCCAGGGAGTCTCCTCCAGAGCGAGCAGGGCATCGTTGTGCCGTGCTATTTCTCAAGTTTCGGGCTCCTCGGGCCCTTGCAGGGAGGCCCCGCCAGAGCGAGCAGGGCATCGCTATGTAATATTATTTCTCAGGTTTCGTGCTCCTCGGACCCCTCCGAGGAGGCCCCTCCAGGGCGATCAGGCTAGAACATATAATCGTACACACGAGTTGCCGGTGCGATGAATTCATTATCCCCCCCGAAACCTTCATTTTATCAAACCCCGCCCAGTGATCATCAGGGCCACAGGGTTACAGGGGGCGACCGCGACCTCCCACCTTGTGCAGGAGACCATTTCAGCGGATCTCCCAGGACCCGTTTCCAGGCGGATCGGGACAAGAGGCCGTCAAGAGGCCGCAGAGCGAGGGCCACGTTCTCGCGGCGTCCCAGCGCTCGCACTGCCAAAACGTCGACTGGACCTGGCGAGCCGTGAACGCACCCCTTGACCACTTGCGCCGTTTGCGCCGTTCCGGAGGGTGCCGTGACCTCTCTTCGGGAAGTGGCCACGGCAAGACGCGATGTGACCCAAGTGGTCTCATCACCAAGTGGGAAGGGGCCCGTAGAGCTTCGGACGACAGAGCTGGACAGAACGAGAGCGCCGTCGGGAAGGGCCTCGGCAAGATTTTGCGACCTGGACCAGCTCAGGCGCCACCTCGGCGCAGCGCGGTCACTGGGGGCGCAACAAGAGAGGTTGCCGTGACGAGCGACGAGCGCGCTACAGCCCCTAGGCCATGGGGTTCCCGGCGCCCCGGCGCCCACCTGGTTTACGTGACTCGCAGCCCTTGGCGCCTTTCACCATCGCATTTGGGCTCTTCGCTCCGCCGCGATGGCCCTGCTTGCCTGGCCACCCGGATTCTCGTGCGGCGAGTGGACTTCTGCTCCTCCTCCTCCTCCTCCTCCTCCTCCTCCTCCTCCTCCTCCTCGTCATCCCCCCTCCTCCTGCTCCTCCTCCTCCTCCTCCTCCACCCCGTGCAGCGGCGGGCCCTTCGCCCCTCCTCCCCTCCGCCCCCCTCCCCCCCCTGGCCGCGCCGCCACGGCGCCGCCCTCTCCCGTGGCGCGCACGCGGGCCCGCCCGCGCTGCCGTCCTCGTGGTGCTCGGCAGGGGTCCTCTCCGTGCTCTTCGGCAGGGGCGGTGCCCCGAGCTTGCTCCTCCTCCCCCTCCCCTCCTCCCCTCCTCCTCCTCCCCCTCCTCCTCCTACCTCCTCCTCCGCCTGCCTTTCTCGCCCCTTCCTCCTCCTCCTCCTCCTCCGCCTCTCCACTCCCTCCTCCTCCCTCCTCCGCCTCCTCCTCCTCCTCCTTCTCCTCCTCCTCCGCCTGTCCTTCTCGCCCCCCACCTCCTCCTCCTCCTCCTCCTCCTCCTCCTCCTCCTCCCTCCTCCTCCTGCCGCCGCCTCCTCCTCCTCCTCCTTCTCCTCCTCCTCCTCTCTCCTCCACCTCCTCCTCTCCTCCTCGCTCCCCTCCTCCTCCTCCCTCTCCTCCTCCTCCTCCTCCTCCTCCTCCTCCTCCTCCTCCTCCTCCTCCTCCTCCACCTCCGCTTTCGTGGTCCGCCGGCCCTGCCGCTCCCCTTCGCCGGGCAGCGGCGTCTCTTGTGCAGCTTCCCGACCGTCGAGCGAGCGAGCGAACGAAATGCCATACGCCGCAGCGCGTGGGCAAAAGAGGACAGGGCCAACCAAAACTCACCGCTTTGAGGGAACGGCTGCACGTTGGCTGTCTTTTGATTCGCACCATGCGCTGCTTGAGAATGGGGAGGGGGAGGAGGGGCGGGGGGAGGAGGAGGAGGAGGAGGAGGAGGAGGAGGAGGAGGAGGAGGAGGAGGAGGAGGAGGAGGAGGAGCAGGGGGGGGAGGAAGAGACGCAGCATCAATGACGACTCTGCGCCAAGCTGCTGGCTCACCCGGCGCGCCTGTCTGGTCAATTCTTCAGCGGTACCGTAACAGGTATTTCCTAAGGGGCATTTTCTGGAGATTTTTGCCGGAAGCTGCCATTTTTGGGCCTCTTTCTGGCATTGCAGCGTTGCCCACATCGGGGAGGGTTGGGTTCGCCGGGGCACTGGCCAACGTGCCCGTTGGTGAAGTCCCCGCGAGAGGGGCGCTGAATTCTGCCTGGGCTCCCGCTCTGGGTTGCCCGCGCGGGGTCTCCGTCGTGTCCGCCTGCGCGGGACGTCGCAGTTCCTTCGGCAGCAAATCATGGGAGCCTGGTATACCCTCTTAATTCCGCTTTTAGCGTCGATTTGGCGTTGAGTAGCGCCGACTTAGCGTCGGTCAGCATCGATTCGCGTCGATGAGCGTCGATCTAGGGTCGATCAGCGCCGATTCGCAAGAGCCGACGAGATGGTATGGGAGGCTCCCATGAGTAGTTGCCACCGAACAGTCCCAAGGCCTGTCCAGGCGCTTCCGCTCCATGCTCGCGTGCCTTCACGGGGCCTTACCTCTTCGCAGTCTCCGGCCTGGGCCCGCTGCGTGGCAGCCAACTCGGGGCCGCTCCGCGAGCGTCGCGTTCCTTCCTAGGGACTTCCTCGACAAGGACTTGCGGCCAGCCGCAACTGCGCTGCAGGGCTCCCGTGCGCCGCGCGCCCCCCCCCCCCTATCCTGCACTGCCTTATACCCTTCCAAGCTTGGAGCGTTCCTCCTCCACCTCCTTCTCTCCCACGGGTCCCTCCTTCTCCAGGTTATCCTTCCCAGTTCCCAGGTGGGCTTTGCGAGCGTCGGGGCCGCGGGTGGTTTCCTTGAATCCTGGTCGGGTGCCGGGGTCGGGGTGGGGGATTCTTTGTGATCGCCAAGGACTTCTCATACAAGCTCTGGGTCTGGCGCCCCTTGGCCCTCGTGGGGCCTCCGGAACTCTTGGGGCGGAAGGCTCGGCTGGTCGGTTCGTGCTCGCGCTCTTGGGCACTCCTTGGGGCCGTCTTGGGGCCCTCCTGGGCATTCGGGGCCCCCTTTTAGGCCGTCTCGAGCCCTCTTGGGGGGCCTCCGGGTCCTGGTGGCGTCTTGGGTAATCTTTGGGACGCCGCATGCACCAACAGGCGAGGACCCGAACAAATATTGAAAAACCTACGGGATATCAATGATTCTACAGGCTTGCGCCACATCGGCCGACCCCTTGATTCCTGCGGGAATGAGTATCCCTCAGGTCTGCCATCGAAGACGCCTACGGCGAACCACCGCCGCCCCCTGCCTTTGTGGAAGCGCCTATGTGGCCGAACGTTGAGGCCAGACCTGCCAAGCTACCGGACCATTTGTTCCCCGAATCGGTTTGGAAAGCCTTCGGGGAACACGTGGGCATCTTGAAGGTCATTTTGGCCGTCTGGAGGCCATTTGACTCTTTCTGGCCTTCTTGGATGACGTCTTGGAGGGCTCTTGGACCGTCTTGGAGGCCATCTTGAGCGTCTTGGAGGCCTCTTGGGCCGTCTTGGGGCCTCTTGGGGCCGTGTCTTGGACCTCTTGGGCGATCTTTGGGGGCACTTGGGCCGTCTTGAGCCGTCGGAAGGCCGAGAAGAAGCAAATTCCAAAATCCTTCAAAAACCGAAGGAAAATCAATGATTTTGGCCTCTTCGAGCCCTCCTGGAGGACCTCTTGCAGCCCGCTTGTGCCGTATTGGAGGCCTCTGGGGGGCCTCTTGGGCCGTCTTGGGCCGTCTTGGACTCTCTTGGGCCATCTTGGAGGCCGTCTTGGACCATCTTGGGCGGACTTGGAGGCCATCTTGGGCCATCTTCGCGATTATTTGAGGATGTCCCGAGCGAAACGACCGTTTTTGGGAGGATGTTTTGTGCACGTTCGCGATTGTTTGAGGATGTTTCGAGCGAAACGGCCGTTTTGGGGAGGATTTGTTGTGCACGTTGCGATTTTTTTAGGTCTAGCACGCCAGGCACCCCTGCGATGAATCGACAGGGGGCGGCGGATGACGGGAAGCGCGCGTTAGCGTGCGGTCCGTTAGTCGGAAGAAATTGGACTTGGGGGAGTTCGAGGGGGTTGGCATCGCGACGCCCGAGATCTAATTGCCCTCCCGCTTCGTTTTTTCTCGAGTAGGACGGCCTTCGGGGCTCAAAAATCGTGTTTCGCTCGAAAATCATAGGAAAACGCTTCTTGGGCGCTTCTTGGGCCGTTTTAGGCGCCTAAGGCAGCCCAAGAAGCGGCCAAGACGGCGCCCAAGACGGCCCAAGACGGCCCAAGAAGCACCCAAGACGGCCCAAGAGCGCTCCAAGAGAGCCCAAGACCGCCCAAGGCGGCCCCAAGACGTCCCAAGAGGCCTCCACGACGCCGCAGGAGGCGCCCACGAGGCGTCCCAAGAGGGCCCCACGAGGCCAAAATCATTGATTTTCCAAGGAAAGCGTGCATTTCTAGCATACACGGCTTTTCGCCTTTCATGGCGTTGAAGACGGTCCAAGAGGCCCCACAGACCGCCCCAAGACGGCCCAAGATGTTCCCAAGAGGCCCCAACAATAGCCCAAGAGGGCGCCAAGACGGGCCAAGAGGCGCCCAAGACTGTCCAAGAGGCCCCCAAGAGCGCCCCAAGAAGGCCCAAGAGGCCCCCAAGAGGGCGCAAAAACGGCCCAAGAGGGCGCCAAGACGGCCCAAGAGGCGCCAAGATTGCCCAAGACGGCCCCAGGACTGCCCCAAGAAGGCTCCAAAAGGCCCTTCCCGCCTCGTTTTTTTATCGAGTAGGACTGCCTTCGGGGCTTAAAAACAGCGTTTCGCTCGAAACATCATAGGAAAACGCTTCTTGGGCGCTTCTTGGGCCGTCTTAGGCGCCTAAGACAGCCCAAGAAGCGGCCAAGACGGCGCCCATGACGGCCCAAGACGGCCCAAGAAGCGCCCAAGACGGCCTAAGAGCGCTCCAAGAGAGCCCAAGACCGCCCAAGGCGGCCCCAAGACGTCCTAAGAGGCTTCCACGACGCCGCAGGAGGCGCCCACGAGGCGTCCCAAGAGGGCCCCAAGAGGCCAAAATCATTGTTTTTTTTTTTAAGGAAAACGTGCATTTTTAGCATGTACGGCTTTTCGCCTTTCATGGCGCTGAAGACGGTCCAAGAGGCCCCCAAGACCGCCCCAAGACGGCCCAAGATGTTCCCAAGAGGCCCCAACAATAGCCCAAGAGGGGGCCAAGACGGGCCAAGAGGCGCCCAAGACTGTCCAAGAGGCCCCCAAGAGCGCCCCAAGAAGGCCCAAGAGGCCCCCAAGAAGGCCCCAAAAGGCCCCCAAGAGAGCCCAAAGACGGCCAAAAGCAGCCTAGTCCCTTCACCCCCGCAGCCCAGAAGCTCCCAGGAGGCCCCCAGAGGCCCCCGAATAGCCCCAAAAGGTCCCCAAGAGGCACCCAAGAGGCTCCCCAAGAGCCCCCCAAGAGGCCCAAAGTACTCCCAAAGGCTCTTAGCACCGCGGCTCCCAAGAGCGAGCGGTGACGTAATCGAGCTGATAAGACCAAAGCTCCCAACAGAGAGCTGCGGCGTAATAAGTTCTTGACGCCATGGCACAGGGACGGGCGGCAACGCGTGGACAACGAGCGGTCCACGCAAGGACAACGCGGGGTTCTGGAAAGCTGGCATCCCAAACGCGGAAAACGCAACGCGACCCGACCGCCCCCTCCAAAACAAGAAACGCGCTCAAAGAAAGCTCCGCGACTCTCCGAGGCTGAGATAGGACAAAAGCGAGGGGAAGGGAGTCAATAAGAGGTGTAAGAGCGGACGAGCCAGCGATCTCGTGCGCTCTGAAAGTAAGTGCGCGTTCCGTCCCCGTGCCAAGCAGGTCTAGTTGCTTTTGGCCTATTCTGTCACCGTGCCTGGGTGGTGGGTCAGAGACCTCATGTGTGTTGGTTGGGATCTCGTGGTTGGCCTCTCGGGGGCCTCCGGGAGGCAGTTTTGAGGCGTCTTGGGAGCCGTTTTGGGGCCTCTTCGGGCCTCTTTTGGGCCTCTTGTGGGCCTCTTGGGAGCCTCTTGGGGCGTCTTGGGGGCGTCTTGGGGGCCTCTTCGGGCCTCTGTGCCTTCTTGGGGCTTCCTGGGAGCTTCGTGGGGTGGAAGGCTAGATTTTTCAGTTCCTGGTCCCCCTCTTGGACCTCTCTTGGGCCAGTCTTGGGAGCCTCTTGGGCCGTCTTGGGCGGCTCTTGGGCCGTCTTGGGGTTCTCTTCGGCCGGGGGCCTCTTGGGCCGTCTTGAAGCGGTCTTCGGCCCCCCCCGGGAAGCCGAAGGGCGAGAACCCCAAAAACCTTAAGAAAATCAACGAACATCAATGATTTTAACCTCTTGGGGCCCTCTTGAGAGGCCTCTTGAGAGGCCTCTTGGAGGCATCTTGGAGCGATTTGGCGGCCTGTAGGGCCGTCTTGGGCCATCTTGGGCTTTTTGGGGCGATCTTGGGGCCCTCTTGGACCGTCTGGGAGGCGTCTTAGTCCCCTCTTGGCCTGTTTTGGGGCCCCTTTGCGCGTTCGGTCCGGGGTCGTGCCAGGCCGGGGGGGTCAAATTTCCGGTTTGGGGTCCTTTGGGCGGGATCATGGGGGGAAAGAATCTCACACGCCTACGGAATATCAATGATTAGTGCCTCTCGAAGTCCTCTTGGGAAGGCTCTTGGAGCTCTCTTCGGACGCCTCGAAGGCCTCGTGGGCCGTTTTGAAGCCATCTTGTGCCGTCTTGAGGGCAAAGCTGCCCGTCTTGGAGCGAGATTGGGCCGTCCTGGAGGCATCTGGGCCTCGGGAGCGCGAGTCTGTCGCACGCACTTCGCGAGGGCTCGTGGCCTCGGGAGGAGGGGGGCGATGCCTGCAGCGGCGTGCGTCCCGAGAAGGGGGGGGCCCCTTTGGAAGAGGACAGAGGCCCTGCCGGGCAGCACTTGTGGTACTCTGCCACGCCTCCGCGTGCCAGAGGGCACGGTGGCTGATGTCGCGATTTCCTTCTCCTCCTCCTCCTCCTCCTCCTCCTCCTCCTCCTCCTCCTCCTCCTCCTCCTCCTCCTCCTCCTCCTCCTCCTCCTCCTCCTCCTCCTCCTCCTCCTCCTCCTCCTCCTCCTCCTCCTCCTTCCCGAGTCGCCCTCTGCCGACCCCGCGGCCCAGCGAGGGCACGGTGTCGGTCCATGTTTTTTCTCTTCCCGTGCGCCACCGTGCAAGAGGGGTTCGGCTTCCCCACACATCCCTTCGTTCCAGGACGGGGGCAAAACAGATCTGAACGACTCCCAACATGCAGTGTGCAGGATCGGTCCAACAGGGTCGCAGGTGGCCCTAGTATCCAGCTGCCTGCGGCAAGCCCTGCCGCCGCGCCTGTGCAACAACGCTACAGGAAGGAGACTGAGTGTAGGAACGGCGCAGTTCCGACAAGTGTCATGACAAGGACGAGTCGTAAACTCGACCTCGTCTTCTTCCGCACGGTAGGAGGGAGGTCGAGTTCACACCCCGCGGCAGTTCAGCGAGTGGTCCGAACCGGGGAGGGTCGTGATCCCGACATCGTCTTCGTCCGCGCGGTTGGCAGAAGGAGGAGCAGGATTAGGAGGAGGAGGAGAAGGAGGAGGAAGAGGAGGAGAAGGAGGATTAGGATGAGGAGAGTTAGGGCCCTCTTGGGGCCCTCTTGGGAGGCTCTTTGGCGATCTCGGGGTCCTGTTGGGCCGACTCGGGGTCCTCTTGGGGGCCTCGTTGGCTGTCTTGGAGCTATCTGGGAGGCCTCTTGGGCCGTCTTGGGCGGTTGGATGCCCAGCAGGCGGGAACCTCAAAATCTTCCAAAATCCAGGAGGGCTTTCGGGCCGTCTTGGGAGCCTTTGGAGCTGTCTTGAGACTGTCCTCGGAGCCTCTTGATCTGTCTTGGGCCATCTTGGGCCGCCTTGGTGTCATCTTGACCGTCTTGGAAGCCGACATGGAGGCCAACCTTGCCGTCTCGAGGTCGAAAAGAACGCCAGAAAGCAACTTCAGGGGTGAGGGGGGGGGAATTTTTAGGGGCGCGTGCGAGTGGGGGTGGGGGCTCGGCACCAGGAAAATAAGAAACCTCCCAGACAACACTCGGCGTCCTAACACGCCCACTCCGTGCAAGCACGGTGGCGGATTGCTGTGAGGCGGCCTATGTTGCCACTATGGTGGCGTTGCTGTGCTTAAAACGACAAGTGTAATGCAATGACCATGTCTCCGCCTTGTGTGGAGCCGGTCGTTGTCATTTCACCCCAACCAGGACGCCACCGTGAAGAATGGCAACACCGCGTGGGACACGAAGGCCACCAATCGCGCCGCTAGGACATATGCAAGGCGGATGCATGGATAGAGGCTGAGGAGGAGTCAGGTATTTTTAGAAGTAACATTAGTAGATGTTGTAGTGGCAGTCTCAGCAGTTGGTAAAGATACCTTAGTGGTATTCGTTGTACTAGGTAGTAGTAGTAGTAGTAGTAGTAGTAGTAGTAGTAGTAGTAGTAGTAGTAGTAGTAGTAGTAGTAGTAGTAATAGTAGTAGTAGTAGTAGTCGTCGTAGTAGTCGTAGTAGTAGTAGTAGTAGTAGTAGTAGTAGTAGTAGTAGTAGTAGTAGTAGTAGTAGTAAAAGAAGTAGTAAAAGTAGTAGTAGTAGTAGTAGT